>JAVJIX010000258.1:665000-672500 GCA_036785185.1 Paratrypauchen microcephalus
GGTTTAATCCAGGTTGAGTCCAGGTTCAGTCTAGGTTTAGTCCAGGTTTAGTCCAGGTTTAGTCCAGGTTTAGTCTCATATTAGTTCAGTTTTAGTCCAGGTTTAGTCCAGGTTGAGTCCAGGTTCAGTCTAGGTTTAGTCCAGGCTAAGTCCAGGTTTAGTCCAGGTTAAGTCCAGGTTAAGTCCAGGTTGAGTCCAGGTTTAGTCTCATATTAGTCCGTCAAACTCCTCGAGCGCCATCTTTGTATACCGCCACATAGTTTGTTGTGTTTTTATTGAGTATCCATCACCTGGCAGTAGTTTGGACGACAGCGCCACATACCGTAGCGGAGCCGGCCAGGTCACTGACCATTATCCGATTACACGAGTTTCATGTGCACTCAGATTGGAGGACAGACCACCCACCGAGTAACGGGATCGGATTTGGAGATTCCCAATCCGATCCTTCCATGTGCACGCAGTGAATGGTAGAGCGTCAGGTTGGCAGTGCGATTCCAGCTCCCACAGATGAATGCTATTGTTGTGTCCCTGAGCAAGACACTTACACTGGTGTATGATGTTTGGTGGTTTGTTGGTTCGGTGGTTTGTGGGTTTGGTGGTTTGGTGGTTTGTTATTAAGATGTGTGAAGAGTCCCTCAGTCGTCCAGGTAGAATCCATGACAAAAGGAGAAATTAAATTTGTCAACTGGATAAAGTTTGACCTGACCTGTCTGCCCTATTGTTTCCTTTGTTTGTCAAACCTAAATCAAAACAAACAAAGGAAACAATAGGGCAGACAGGTCAGGTCCAGAGGTGTGAAAAACAGTCGTTTAGGGGTTGAATAGGTATGCTGAACTAGACGCCAGAGAAAAATGGAAAAACAAAAGACAGAAACTCAAAAACAAATAGGCGAGATAGTTTCAGAATCATTTCATTGTAGTTGGCTCCTCCCTGCAGCGAGATATAAGCAGTGTCCTTCAGCACTCTAACCAGAACTGACGAAGCCTTTCGGATGAGCGGCAAAACGTTTTCGACCAAACACACTTTGTCCAGTTGACAAATTGAATTTCTCCTTTTGCCATGTTGGTTTGTTAGTTTGTCGGTTTGTTGGTTCTGTGCTTTGTTGGTTTGTTAGTTTGTTGGTTTGGTGGTTTGTTGGTTTGTTGGTTTATTAGTTTGTTGGTTTGGTGGTTTGTTGGTTTGGTGGTTTGGTGGTTTGGTGGTTTGTCGGTTTCTTAGTTTGGTGGTTTGGTGGTTTGTCGGTTTGTTAGTTTGTCGGTTTGTTAGTTTGTTGGTTTGTTGGTTTGGTGGTTTGTTGGTTTGGTGGTTTGGTGGTTTGTCGGTTTGTTAGTTTGTTAGTTTGTTAGTTTGTTAGTTTGTTGGTTTGGTGGTTTGTTGGTTTGGTGGTTTGGTGGTTTGGTGGTTTGTCGGTTTCTTAGTTTGGTGGTTTGGTGGTTTGTCGGTTTGTTAGTTTGTCGGTTTGTTGGTTTGTCGGTTTGGTGGTTTGTTGGTTTGTCGGTTTGTTGGTTTGTTGGTTCTGTGCTTTGTTGGTTTGTTAGTTTGTTGGTTTGTTGGTTTGTCGGTTTGTTGGTTTATTAGTTTGTTGGTTTGGTGGTTTGTTGGTTCGGTGGTTTGTTGGTTTGGTGGTTTGTCGGTTTCTTAGTTTGGTGGTTTGGTGGTTTGTCGGTTTGTTAGTTTGTCGGTTTGTTAGTTTGTTGGTTTGTTGGTTTGGTGGTTTGTTGGTTTGGTGGTTTGGTGGTTTGTCGGTTTGTTAGTTTGTTAGTTTGTTAGTTTGTTGGTTTGTTGGTTTGGTGGTTTGTCGGTTTGTTAGTTTGTTGGTTTGGTAGTTTGTCGGTTTGTTAGTTTGTCGGTTTGGTGGTTTGTTGGTTTGGTGGTTTGGTGATTTGTTGGTTTGGTGAAGTGCGCTCACGCTCGCTCTATCACTGGTAACAATGGAACTTGTCCGGACGTGTTTGTCGCTCAAATGATCCGTCAGGCTGGAGCAGCTTCGATAATCGGAAAATTCTTTTTTACAAAAGCTCCAAATCACGGCGTTCTTGTTGATCTTCGTTCTTTTTATAAATAAAGTCGCCGTTCAAAGGCCCTGGCAGCGATTCGCTCGCCTCGCCCCCCGATGCAGGTGGAAGTGACCCCACCGCCACATTTTTATAACGCGTTAATTTGCAGTGTAATTAATTCATCTAAATGACACATTAAACTGACAGCCCTCATTTTTATGTATTTATTTTATTTGCCCTTTATTCAAAAGGAAAACTGAAGCAGGCACAGACAGAACATGCAAACTCCACACAGAAAGGCTCCGTCCCACAATCAAACCCAGAACCTTCTTGCTGTGAGGCGAGAGTGCTAACTGCTTTGCCGACCCTTCAAAAGTTCTTTGTAAAACAGATCTGACCTATAACTTGCTGGCTCCACCTGCTGGTTAGTGTGAAGATCAGTGAGTTTAATGCCATACTGTGGAATATTACAGGCAAAGCAAAAAAAATCTCCATGGTGACCAGAAAAATGCACATTTAAACGCAACATTGTCTTTCCATTCTTACATATTTTTACGTATTAGTTGTTGCTAGGCAGATTTCACACCACTTTCACTCCTGCGTCTTGTTCTGAGTCATGCTTTTGGGCGTGAACTCCGCAGGACTCAGGTCGGCGCCGTGATTGGCCGATCGGCTTCCAAAACGACGCCTCCCCTCTTCAAAATGGCGGCCGTCGTGACACGATGCCGGATAATCTCCTAATTGGATGAAGCCGGTGTAAAAATAGCCGTGTGCTGTGATGGAGAGGAGGCCAATTAGCGTCTCTGTGACAGGCTACGAAGGGAAACGTGCAAATTTATACCTCAGAAACCTGGTGCCAAAGTTCTCAGCTGCAAAGTTGTGAATTTTCGCAAATAAGAACAAGCAGCAGACACGGCTGTAGAGACACGGAGATGAAGGAGTTGGAAATATAATCTGAGCAATGTCTGTATTAGAACTGAAAGTGAAACTAAACACTAAATCAATTTTATGCTACTAAAGTGTGTGCCCACTGATCTGAAGGTGGCCGGTTCGAATCCTTTTCTTGACATAAACATTATTGGTAGAATGATCAGATCCGCTGACCCACAGGTTGGCGGTACAATTCCAGCTCCTACATCAGGCATGTCCAAACTATGGCCCATGGGCCAAACATGGCTCTCAGACAAATTTTTCTTGGCCCTCAGGCTTCCAGGTGCACTGTAAACCTGAATAAGTTAGCAGTACTCCAAAAATTTGACGTAATAAGTTACAGCAAATTTTTTAAGTTGATTAACTTAAAGATCCCATGACATGGTACTTCTTGATGCTTTTATATGGCTCCTTAATGGTTCCCTAATACTGTAAATGAATCCTTCTTCAAAATCAACACTCAGTGCATGAGAAACAGAGATAAGATGAGAAAGAGTAATTTTTCTCTCTCTGAACAGGCCATAATGGGCGTTGTTGCTTGAATGCAAATGAGGAGAAAAGAGCTGGCCTATAGTAGAGGGTGGGGGCGTGGCCAAGCTCTCCGCTCTCCGCTCTAGCTCTCAGCTGATCCATTTCCTTGTTTTTGCACGGGGGGAGAGATTTGAATCGTTCCATTGAAAAATAAACACATTTCCACAGAAAATAAAATTAAACCACTGCTGTTCAAAGGTCCAGAGGCTCAGATAAAGGACTTCCGAGCCTAGAAACACTCAGACGTGCCTCCAGGCAAATAAAAAAACGTATTTCGCATTGCCTAGCGCATTCGCAGTCCAAACTCTCTGGGCGTGATTTACAGAGACGCTGAGTACAGACAGACGGGGGTGGAACTGCATTTGAATTTCTTTTTTCGATCTGACGTCAATAAGGTGCCTTGTTCAAAATCGCCCGTTTGAGCTCCGATTTTTTGTAACGCAGAAAAGGATCGCAAATGCTCAGTTTAGACATTTCACAACTTTTAACCATGGGGGGGGGGGGATAAACAGGGTAGGGGAGCTCACATTAACGTTCAAAAACCTCAGAAAGTGAAAATTCCATGCCATGGGACCTTTAAAAGGTCTTTTTCCCTAACTTACTTGTACTCAAATCTTTTGATAACAGCTGAATTAAAAGCGCTCATGTAACAACTCATACATTTGGAGAAGCATAAAATAAATATTTGATAAAATAATTGCTGTAATTTCGTTCATTCATCTTCTTCCACTTTTGACGTATTCATGCGCAAGTCAATTTCTGTGTTATATTTTCACCAATTTACATTTGGCACACATTACACAAATGTCAATGAATTTAACTTAAAATTATTCATATAATCATAGAACTTATATCTACTAAGTTTAGCCTCATATATATTTTTAAGTTACACTGACTTATACCCACAATAGTTCTACGAAATCAATAATTATTATTTAAAGTTACTCAAAAATTAAGAATTTGTTACAGCAATTTGACATATTTAAGTTAGTAGGACTATTAATACAATTTATTTTATAAATTTTTATATTTATTTTAGAGTATTCTAAACTTATTTCTTTTAATTATTTGAACATTCGGGTTTACAGTGTGAATTGGCCCAAATTACCTTGAGCAGAACTTTTGACTGCAAGTTTTTTGAAAATCTACCTTGATAAGACAATATTTGATATTTATTGCCTGGTTTTGAGGATGTTGAATGAATAAAGGACTGATTGCTCATTCTAACGTGTTAAACATGCAGATATTTCAATTATTCACTGTACTGTAAATTATAAAATGTAAAAACATGTTATAAAATGTAAAAACAGGTTATAAAATGTAAAAACAGGTTATAAAATGTAATAACAGGTTATAAAAGGTAATAACAGGTGGCATAAGTGCACATCTAAATGTTTGTGTCCCAGTTCACATTCAGTACATTAGCCTTAGAGCAGGGGCATCAAACTCATTCTGGTCCGGGGGCCGTATCCGACCTACTTTGATCCCAAAGGGGCCGGATCAGAAAACTCATGGCAAATATACCTCAAAAATAGCAACAAGTCCAAATATTTGTGCAGAGAAACACAAATCTATTACAGACTGCTGTTTCTTCAGTCCCAGCAATAATTCATTTATCTTCTGTCTTCTCAATTCTCTCTTCAAGTTATTGGATTGTTCGAAATGCCGTGTCTCGTAGTGGCGTTTAAGATTATATTCCTTGAGCACCGCCACTTGTTGCAAACACACCGAGCGTACAGGTTTCCCATTCACCTCCGAGAACAAATAGGATTTAGTCCATTTTTCTTGGAAAATCCTGCACTCAGCGTCCACTTTTCTCATTTTTGACATTTTGCTGATGAGGGTGTCACGGTCGACAGTCAAAACGATGGTTCTTTAAGAGCGTTTGGAAAGAAGTGAGTCTTCATTTGTGCTGCTCTGAGAAAAGCAGAAAAGCAGTGCAGAAAATTACCAATATTTCAATAGAAAATTAAAATATAATTTTAATATTTTAATAGAAAATCAGCCGAGGGCCTCATGTTTGACACCCCTGCCTTAGATAATGCTTTTCTAGATGCTAAAAGTCGCTTTACAGTTTTGTTCATTATTCACCACACGTTCCTGTCAGGGATTTTTCCTAATAAAAATCCACAAAGGGAACAAATGAGAAAACAGACACAGAAGTATTATACTCGTACGAGGGAGAATGAGGTGTAGCATGTGTTAAACAGAGCCGTCTCTGCTTCCGTCTAGGCCACACACTCAACTCTCACAGAATACCTCCTCGCCCTTCCTTTTATTCAGGATGACATAGGAACGGAAATTTCCAGAATCAATCACCAAGCTTTACAACAAAGTTAATCTTTGCCATACACACATTCCTCACTAATCAGCAATTACATTGATTGTTTGTTTAAGCAGTTAATCAGTCTTTATCCTTATCTCATCCTATGGTTTTACAATAGGAGATGAACCAACTCAAGGAAACACTTTGATAATTCGTTAAAGGCACTACATACAATTTTCTTTAACAGTTCCGTAGTGCTAAAATGGACTTTTTGGACACAGTAGCTCAAAGTTCAAAGTTCAAAGTTCAAAGTCAGCTTTATTGTCAATTCTGCCATATGTGCTCGACATACAGTGAATCGAAATTTCGTCTCTCTCTGGCCAGGTAGTGCAAAAAGACAGTGTACAAAATACAATATGAAGACAAAACACAACAAAAACTATCTAAGACAGAGATCTAAAGTTAAAACTAAAGTCTACGATCTAAAATCTTAAAACAGTGCAACATAATAAATAAACTATACCAAACATCACAATATAATATAATAATAATATAATAACAAAGAGTAAAAAATATCAATCGTAATTAGGGATGTCAACAATTAATCGACTTACGATTAATTGTCGATCAAGACGTTGGTCGAACAAAATGCATTAATTGTAATTAATCGCTAATCGCGGACACGCGCACCCGCGTGGTCACAAAACAAGGCAACCGCGCACCGCGCTGCGCCAAGCTCGACTCACAGCCGGGCACAGGCGCCAACGGCACTGCCCGGTGTACGTGTGGGCCTCGCGCGTACACCGAGGCTGCTGAGCACGAGATCGAACCACGGTGCCCAGAATGCGTATACTCTCAGCCCGAGCCACAAACCAGCCGCACGAAACCAGCAGCGGCACGTGGTGGTTTAATCCTGGTTTAGTCCTGGTCTAGATCTGGTCCAGTCCTGGTTTAGTCCAGGCCCAGTCCAGGTTTAGACCTGGTTTAGACCTGGTGTAGACCTGGTTTAGTTCTGTTCTAGACCTGGTTTAGTTCTGTTCTAGACCTGGTTTAGTCCACGTTCAGTCCTGGTCTAGTCTCTTAGCCAATCAGGACGGAGAACACAATGTTACACTATAAAAAAATGTTACACTATTTTTTTTAAATTGAAAAAAAAAAAATCCGTGAACCGCGATAGAGCGAGGGATTACTGTATTTTGTTATTCAGCATCAATACATTTGTCTGCTTTTTACTAAGGAATAATTAATTGAGGAATATACAATATAATAAAACTATGATATATTTTTGACTCAGTGTTATGTTACTATAGCTTATATTCTTAAAGACCCTATTGAAACACTAAAATTCAGGTGAAAAACGCAGCTTATCAGTTAATCGTTAATCGATCGATAAGGTCAATCAACTATCAATTAATGAATTAACCGATAATTTGCATCCCTAATCATAATAATCTAGTAATAGTATTGTCGCCTCAGCTGCCCTGGGACAGACTGACAGAAGTAAGGCTTTTAAGGCTTTTAATCAGCGCTATTGATCCCTCCAACCGCCAAGTGAAGTGTCTTGGATTGGGCGTCGCCGTGGTTTCCAGCCGGCCGCGCTCATGTCACAGTGCGGAACTTTCTGCCGGTGTTTTGATTGTCTTTCTGTAACACCTTTTTTATTGACAAAGGAGCAGTGAGTCACTCCGATGTGATCCGCATCATGAGGAAAAACAAGAAGAAAAGTTGTGAACATTAATCCATTTCACTGGAGTTCTCAGTTCTGAAGGTGTGAGC
>JAVJIX010000258.1:675000-942500 GCA_036785185.1 Paratrypauchen microcephalus
CTTTTAATAAGTCGGCCTGGTGTGAAGAGCACTTTTAATAAGTGAGCCTGGTGTGAGGAGCACTTTTAATAAGTCAGCCTGGTCTGAGGAGCACTTTTAATAAGTCGGTCTGGTGTGAAGAGCACTTTTAATAAGTCGGCCTGGTGTGAGGAGCACTTTTAATAAGTCGGCCTGGTGTGAGGAGCACTTTTAGTGAGTCGGCCTGGTGTGAGGAGCACTTTTAATAAGACGGCCTGGTGTGAGGAGCACTTTTAGTGAGTCAGCCTGGTGTGAGGAGCACTTTTAATAAGTCGGCCTGGTGTGAGGAGCACTTTTAATAAGTCGGCCTGGTGTGAGGAGCACTTTTAGTGAGTCAGCCTGGTGTGAGGAGCACTTTTAATAAGTCGGCCTGGTGTGAGGAGCACTTTTAATAAGTCGGCCTGGTGTGAGGAGCACTTTTAGTGAGTCAGCCTGGTGTGAGGAGCACTTTTAATAAGTCGGCCTGGTGTGAGGAGCACTTTTAATAAGTCGGCCTGGTGTGAGGAGCACTTTTAATAAGTCGGCCTGGTTTGAGGAGCACTTTTAATAAGTGAGCCTGGTGTGAGGAGCACTTTTAGTGAGTCAGCCTGGTGTGAAGAGCACTTTTAATAAGTCGGCCTGGTGTGAAGAGCACTTTTAATAAGTCGGCCTGGTGTGAGGAGCACTTTTAATAAGTGAGCCTGGTGTGAGGAGCACTTTTAGTGAGTCAGCCTGGTGTGAAGAGCACTTTTAATAAGTCGGCCTGGTGTGAGGAGCACTTTTAATAAGTCGGCCTGGTGTGAGGAGCACTTTTAATAAGTCGGCCTGGTGTGAGGAGCACTTTTAATAAGTCGGCCTGGTGTGAAGAGCACTTTTAATAAGTGAGCCTGGTGTGAGGAGCACTTTTAGTGAGTCAGCCTGGTGTGAGGAGCACTTTTAATAAGTCGGCCTGGTGTGAGGAGCACTTTTAATAAGTCGGCCTGGTGTGAGGAGCACTTTTAATAAGTCGGCCTGGTTTGAGGAGCACTTTTAATAAGTGAGCCTGGTGTGAGGAGCACTTTTAGTGAGTCAGCCTGGTGTGAAGAGCACTTTTAATAAGTCGGCCTGGTGTGAGGAGCACTTTTAATAAGTCGGCCTGGTGTGAGGAGCACTTTTAATAAGTGAGCCTGGTGTGAGGAGCACTTTTAGTGAGTCAGCCTGGTGTGAAGAGCACTTTTAATAAGTCGGCCTGGTGTGAGGAGCACTTTTAATAAGTCGGCCTGGTGTGAGGAGCACTTTTAATAAGTCGGCCTGGTGTGAGGAGCACTTTTAATAAGTCGGCCTGGTGTGAAGAGCACTTTTAATAAGTGAGCCTGGTGTGAGGAGTAAATAAATGCAAAACAAAGCTGTCCCTAAAACGACCAATGCATTACAGTTATTAAAGCTTCAGTACGTAACTTTCTAAATGATTCCATGGAAATAAACCAGGTCTGAACCAAGACTAAAGCAGTTCTAAACTAGGACTAAACCAGGTCTGAACCAAGACTAAACCAGGTCCAAACTAGGACTAAACCAGGTCTGAACCAAGACTAAAGCAGTTCTAAACTAGGACTAAACCAGGTCTGAACCAAGACTAAACCAGGTCCAAACTAGGACTAAACCAGGTCTGAACCAAGACTAAAGCAGGTCTAAACTAGGACTAAACCAGGTCTGAACCAAGACTGAACCAAGACTAAACCAGGTCCAAACTAGGACTAAACCAGGTCTGAACCAAGAAATAAAGCAGGTCTAAACTAGGACTAAACCAGGTCTGAACCAAGACTGAACCAAGACTAAACCAGGTCTAAACTAGGACTAAACCAGGTCTGAACCAAGACTAAAGCAGGTCTAAACTAGGACTAAACCAGGTCTGAACCAAGACTAAACCAAGACTAAACCAGGTCTAAACTAGGACTAAACCAGGTCTGAACCAAGAAATAAAGCAGGTCTAAACTAGGACTAAACCAGGTCTGAACCAAGACTGAACCAAGACTAAACCAGGTCTAAACTAGGACTAAACCAGGTCTGAACCAAGACTAAACCACGTCTAAACTAGGACTAAACCAGGTCTGAACCAAGACTAAACCAGGTCTGAACCAAGACTAAACCAAGACTAAACCACGTCTAAACTAGGACTAAACCAGGTCTGAACCAAGACTAAACCAAGACTAAACCACGTCTAAACTAGGACTAAACCAGGTCTGAACCAAGACTAAACCAGGTCTGAACCAAGTCTAAACCAAGACTAAACCACGTCTAAACTAGGACTAAACCAGGTCTGAACCAAGACTAAACCAGGTCTGAACCAAGTCTAAACCAGGTCTGAACCAAGACTAAACCAGGTCTAAACTAGGACTAAACCAGGTCTGAACCAAGACTAAAGCAGGTCTAAACTAGGACTAAACCAGGTCTGAACCAAGACTAAAGCAGGTCTAAACTAGGACTAAACCAGGACTGAACCAAGACTAAACCAGGACTAAACTAGGACTAAACTAGGACTAAACCCCGTCTGAACCATGGAAATAGAAAGTTAAAACCATCCTTCGGAACATTCTCCATGGAGACAGATGTTATGCCGTACTGTGGAATATTATAACCAAAGGAACTATTTCAGGTCAAATAAGAGTCAGGTTTGTGGAGATGCAAGCCCACTTATAGAAGGGATGAATGTTTTTGTATGTTTTTAGTGTAATAAACACACAGACATACAAAAAACATGCTTTCATTTTTGTATTTCTGTCCTAAAGGTTACATACTGTGGCTTTAAATGACACAAACTCTATTCACAGTCGTCGAAAACGTGCCATAAAAATCGAATGTATTATAATTAAGTCGCCAAATAGTCTCCATGATCTTTTCTCCGTCGTAGGTTTGCGATCCACCCCTCCTCCGGCCTCATCTCCACTCAGCCCTGGACCAGTCTGGACGCAGAAGTCCGGTCCAAATACAACTTCTACGTGAAGGCGGAGGACTCAGACGGAAAGTACAGTCTGGCCGAGGTCTTTGTGAGCGTCCTGGACATGAACGACCATCCCCCAGAGTTCGACAACAAACTCCTGGAGAAGACCATGATCATCGGCTCCCCGGTCAGGGTGGAGGTGAGGGCTTTAAGGAGAATGTGAGGTTTTACAAGAATAATTCATCAGGTTTAATGGTGATTACGGTTATGGCTCGTCAAACCAATTTGTCACAAAAACATGTAAAATCCGACTGCAATCACACTATAAGAGACCACTGCAAAATGATCCGTTTTTCTGATTTTACTACTTATAGGTTTGTGCTTGGGCAAAAGGAACATTTTTGTTTGAGTCTATAAACTACTGACAACATTTCCCCCAAATTCCAAATAAAAATATTTTCGTTTAGACCAGGGCTGCCCAACCTTTTTTTAACCGAGATCTACTTTTGAGGTTGATGTTGTGCCGAGATCTACCAAGGGGGTGTGGAGTTTCGGGACAGGTTTAGTCCTGGTTTAGTCTTGTTTAAGTCCTGGTTTAGTCCAGTTTTTGTCCTAGTTTAGTCCTGGTTTAGACCTGGTTTAGTCCTGGTTTAGTCCTGGTCTAGTCCTGGTTTAGACCTGGTCTAGTCCTGGTCTAATCCTGGTTTAGAACTGGTTTAGTCCTGGTTTAGTCCTGGTTTAGATCTGGTTTAGTCCTGGTCTAGCCCTGGTTTAGTCCTGGTCTAGTCCTGGTCTAATCCTGGTTTAGTCCTGGTTTAGTCCTGGTCTAATCCTGGTTTAGTCCTGGTTTAGTCCTGGTCTAGTCCTGGTCTAGTCCTGGTCTAATCCTGGTTTAGAACTGGTTTAGTCCTGGTTTAGTCCTGGTCTAGTCCTGGTCTAGTCCTGGTCTAGTCCTGGTTTAGTCCTGGTCTTATCCTGGTTTAGTCCTGGTCTAGTCCTGGTCTAGTCCTGGTCTAGTCCTGATTTAGTCCTGGTCCAGTCCTGGTCTAATCCTGGTTTAGACCTGGTTTAGTCCTGGTTTAGTCCTGGTCTAGTCCTGGTCTAATCGTGGTTTAGTCCTGGTTTAGTCCTGGTCTAGTCCTGGTCTTATCCTGGTTTAGTCCTGGTCTAGTCCTGGTCTAGTCCTGATTTAGTCCTGGTCCAGTCCTGGTCTAATCCTGGTTTAGTCCTGGTTTAGTCCTGGTCTAGTCCTGGTCTAGTCCTGGTCTAATCCTGGTTTAGAACTGGTTTAGTCCTGGTTTAGTTCTGGTCTAGTCCTGGTCTAGTCCTGGTCTAGTCCTGGTCTAGTCCTGGTCTAGTCCTGGTCTAGTCCTGATTTAGTCCTGGTCTAGTCCTGGTCTAGTCCTGGTTTAGTCCTGGTCCAGTCCTGGTCTAGTCCTGGTCTAGTCCTGGTTTAGTCCTGGTTTGTTCCTGGTTTAGTCCTGGTTTAGTCCTGGTCTAGTCCTGGTCTAGTCCTGATTTAGTCCTGGTCCAGTCCTGGTCTAATCCTGTTTTAGACTTGGTTTAGTCCTGGTCCAGTCCTGGTCTAGTCCTGGTCTAGTCCTGGTTTGTTCCTGGTTTAGTCCTGGTCTAGTCCTGGTTTAGTCCTGGTTTAGTCCCGGTCTAGTCCTGGTCTCTTATTTTTTTCCAGAGCTGTATGTTTGGTCCTGATTTGATCCTGGTTTAGGATGGATGTAGATTTGGTTTGGTTCTGTTCAAGTCCGTTACGACAGTTCCTTAACCTTCTATTCACTTAGTCCAGAAGTGACAGAATTCATCCTTTTTTTGCAATGAACAACAACGCTCAGACCAAGACAAAAAAGTAGGTCTAAACCTGACACCATTTTGTCTCCAGGCGATAGATGAAGACGCAGAATCCCCCAATAACCTCATCGAATACTCCATAATGAAAGCAGACCCCGATAACGCTTTTGACATCAACTCGGAGACAGGAGAGATCTACCTGAAGCCTTACATAAAGTCCATGGAAATCGTGCAGAACATCACCAGACAGAAGGACTGCGCCTGGTCCCTCGTGGTCCAGGCCAAAGACTTAGGATCGCCCTCCTTCAGTACGACGACGGTGGTCAACATAGACATCACGGAGGCGGTGAGTACAGAGCCAGGCTAATCCAGGCTAGTACGCCGTTCAGTGCTAACGCTACACTGTAGATAGGCCACTTGCTATGCTACTGCTGCTGCTAATACACAACACACTGGTTCATTTTAAGCCTTTTTTTTTCTCTCCAAAGGATAGCATTGGTTATTTGCATTCAGTTACAGTTTATTTAATTTTTAATCTATTACCAATTATTACACCTTTTACATTTTTGCCCTTCCATATCCTCCTGAGACCCGCCCATTCATTTGTGTCCTTTATAGTGGACATTGAGTTAACCAGTCTGTCTGTGTGTGTTTTGAGATAGTGCAGCCACAAACTAGTCTATGATTAAAAAATAAATAAATAAAAAATTAAAAGGGAGTCTAAAAAAATTTTGAGGCGACTGTAGACGCTTGTCAGAAATGTTGGTCATCAAAAAAAAAAAAAAAAACATGTTTTTGTTAGGTCGTTAACGTCACATGGATTTAATACAGTCCATTACAGAGGACATGTTACAAAATGATGAATAAAAATAAAATTAACAAAATTAACAAAATGTAAACCTCCAAATAGAATATCACAAAAAATAATAATAATTAAAAATAATAATAATAAATATATACATACATAAATATAATAAATAAATAATAAAAAATTTCAACTTTTTTTCTTTGGGTCCCAGGAGGATATACATTTTAATACTTATTTTTCATTTCCCTGCTCCTTAAAACCCTCTAAATAAGAAATATAAGAAAGAAAAAACATATACAGTATGTACATACATAAGTAATACATAAATAATGGAATAGCGAAAACAATGAAAAAAAAAACATTTTTAAAAAGTGTATCATGAGAAAATGGGAATTGTCAATTCTTTACTAGTTACTTTTTACCACCACAGCTTTTAAAACAAAACAGTAGTTACTGTACTGTATATTTCAAATTGGAATAAAAGTGGGGAAAAATGCATAGCACACGGATGTCCAAAAGCTTTTTTTAATTATTTTTAAATATATACATACAAATAATACATTTATTATATTGCTGTTCCTTAGGTTTAGGTTTAGGTTTAGTTTATTTAAAAGGGAACAGTGCAATTTCATAAAACACATGATTACACATGGTTAAAAAAGCCAGAATTAGCCCTATAGTCCCCTGGCCATGATGTAAAAAAGCAAAGAGCACACAATATATACACAATATAATACAAAATACATATACAAACACTTACTATACAATTAAGAAAGAATACATCACAACATATCACAACATAACACTTGATCACAACATCAAAACATCACAGCAGGCTTATCTTTTGGTGTTGCAGCTGTAGGTGTTCATAAGCCTTGCATTTGCACCTCTACAACGTGTGCATTTTCGGTTTCATTTGATTTAATCCTATTCCTAACGTTATTTAAATCCAATAGGTATGGGTAGATGCACATTTAGCAAATACAGTGGGACCTAAGAGTGAACCTTGAGGAACCCCACATGTTAAAATTAGTGGTTAAACTTGGGTCAACTTAGGTTTTCATAAATTAAATGTTACTATTTTTTATAATATGTTTGTGAAAGTCAAATTAGTCAAAGTAAGCTAATGCTATCCTTTATATGTTTGCTAATCTCTTTTTAATAATCCTTTACCATACATTTATACATATAACTTAACGCATTTTATCCTTGTGTTTATCATTTTATTATAATTTTTTCATTTGTTGATTTTGCCATAACTCGCCTTGTCTTTCGTTTTTGTTTTTGTCTCGTGATTTGTGGTGTTTTCAGATCAAGGGCAGAATTATCACGTACTTTCGAGGCCTCAGCAAACGTCCGCTCACTGTGTTTGGGATCTGTTTCAGCATCCTCACCTCTCTCATTTTACTCACCATCTGCATCTCCACCATTTTGTATTGCAACTCGGTGAAAAAGTCCAGAATCCACCCCGAAAGTAACTATATAAAAGTGATCCGGAGAGCCAAGTGATCACAGCGTGGACCATGTGTTCAACAAGAGGATTTTATAAGATTTGAAAAGACTTATTTTTATAAGGTGTTGATGAAAATGTCATATTTATAACTTTGAGTCCATGAAGCAAAGAAGGGAGGCTGCTTTAGTTGATGAAACCAAGAAGAAATTTTGGCCTAAGAAATAAACTTTATATATAGGGTTCTGATACTGATGCTGGTATTGGCAAAAGCTCTGATACCGCACATTTTTCCGGTCTCGGCGAGTACTCAGACCAAATCACCAATTCGATACTACTCTGTATTTTCCACAGTGAGGACCTGTAGATGCGAATGCAGCCGCTATTTACCTCGGTGGCTAATGTTAAACATTAAACTATAGAGCAGGGGTGTCAAACATGCGGCCCGGGGGCCAGATCCGGCCCTCCAAGACCTTTAATCTGGGCCTTGGCTGATTTTCTATTAAAATGTTTTAATTTTCTAATAAAATATTGGTTATTTTTTGCACCACTTTTCAGCTTTTAGCAGCACAAATGAAGACTCGCCTCTTTCCAAACGCTCTTAAAGAATCAGAATCAGAAAGACTTTTATTGCCATTGTCAAGTGAACACAATTCACAAAACGAGGAACTTGTCTCGGTGATAAGGTGCGAACATAAAACACTAAATAATAATAATGACTAGAATATAGACACTAAATAATAATAATGACTAAAATATAGCTATAATATAGTAAAATATAAACAATCCAAAATAAAAAAGGACGATCGTTTTGACTGTTGACGTGACATCCTCATCAGCAAAATGTCAAAAATGAGAAAAGTGGACGCCGAGTGCAGGATTTTCCAAGAAATATGGACAAATTCTTCTTTGTTCTCGGAGGTGAATGGGAAACCTGTACGCTTGGTGTGTTTGCAACAATTGGCGGTGCTCAAGGAATATAATCTTAAACGCCGCTACGAGACACAGCATTTCGAACAATACAATAACTTGAACAGAGAATTGAGAAGACAGAAGATAAACGAATTATTGCTGGGACTGAAGAAACAGCAGTCTGTAATAGATTTGTGTTTCTCTGCACAAATATTTGGACTTATTGCTATTTTTTGGGTATATTTGACATGAGTTTTCTGATCGGGCCCCTTTGGAATCAAAGTAGGTCGGATATGGCCCCCGGACCAGAATGAGTTTGACACCCCCGCTATAGAGGCTCTGCAGACACTTAAGACATGCTGAGAATGACAGAAAAGATATTTGCCACTTGACACTCTTTGAAACCTTCGTTTAGCCTTTTGTGTGGATGTGTGTAGAATCCCTCAGTCGTCCAGGTAGAATCCACGGCAAAAGGAGAAATTCAATTTGTCAACTGGACAAAAGTTTATTTGGTCGAATACGTTTCGCAGCTCATCCAAGCTGAACTGAAGAACTGAAGAAGCAGCTTGGATGAGCTGCGAAACGTATTCGACCAAATAAACTTTTGTCCAGTTGACAAATTGAATTTCTACTTTTGCCTTTAGTGTGGAAGCTGAACTTAGTTGCAGCCCAACAACAGCGGCAACAGCGCTAACTCCGACTATGTTTACTCTGCAGAATTAACCCTGTTTTCTGAGGATGAGCTTCTACAGGCCTCACTGTTTTTATCCACACTGTGGCAGAAAGTAACGAATTAGAAAAGTATAAGTGCTTAAACGGATAGTTTGTGTTTTTTTTTTTTATGTGAATCTGTATGGCATCCCCTTCAGCAGTGTCGTAACTTGCCGGAACTACTTTCGTCAGCTACAGAACCGAACTGTGCGCCTATTATTATTATTATTATTAGCCTGTTCACTTGTAAGTCACTTTTTGGACAAATATTGTTTTGAGAAGATGGATGGATGTTTTTCTTCTCAAAACAATATTTGTCCAAAAAGCGATATATTTGCGTCACAAACAGTTGTCCACGAAAAATTCAGAATTCGTAATCGCTTGGTGCTATTTTCTGTTGATTCGTATCACTGCGCGCCTATTAGTATTATTAGCCTGTTCACTTGTAAGTGATACGGATCAACAGAAAATAGCACCAAGCGATTACGACTTTTTTTCATGGACAACTGTTTGTGACGTAAATATATCACTTTTTGGACAAATATTGTTTTGAGAAGAAAAACAAGCTTTATTAACTGTCCCCGCTAACTTGCCGGACCTACTTTTGTCAGCACCAGAACCGGGGTAGAACTCGGCTCAGAGGACACTGTCAGGGGTAAGTCAGTGTTAATGCACGACACTGCTGAAGGGGACGCCATACAGATTCACATTAAAAAACCCAAACTATCCCTTTAAATCAGCACTACTTATGGTCAAAAATGGTATTGGAACAACACTAATGTGCTCTATTGCATTTGGTCTAACTGAATATAGATTTGGTCAGGCAAAATTAGCCAGTAGTATTTGATATTTTTGTGACAGACATTGGAATCAGAATAAGTTTCATTTCCATTTTCATTGACCAAAATTCACAAAGTTGGAACTTGCTTAGGCTAAATGTATTTTATTGTATACCTTTTGGAATAAGCCTTTAATTCACTATGTAAATCAAACGTCTCGAGGTCTACATTATCCAAGCAGAATAACACATTTTTAACACATTTTACACTGTGAAGTAATTCATGTAAAAGAATTCAAATTGAGTTCTGTTCAAGCAGCTCCTAGACAGCAGGTCAGGTTACATGTTTATGTTTGTGAGCTCAAATTGGTTATTTTGATTTCTTTCCAGGCAGCTCGATCTTTGCACAAATTACCTTTTTTGTTTTTACTGTATAACATCTAAAAAATATATTTCAATTTCTGGTGCAAATATGAAAATAAAGAACCTTTTTTTTATTGGGGGAAGCATTATAAACTCATTCCACATTCCCAAAAGGAAAGTAAAACTGCCAAAATAGTCATAGGTTTGTTTTTCCCATTCATCCACATCATTGGTCCACTATTTTCGTTACCGGTCCGCTTGTAGATAGGGTTATTTTGTCATCCTACTAAACCTTTGGGATTGTAACGCTACTAAGAGATCTCAGGTTAATCCACATGTCTTAATAGGGTTCATTTGTCCACATGTCACCCATAAACAAACATTAAATCCATGTTGTTTTTTAATTTTCCTTTTTGTTTTCATAATCTGCTGCTTTGTCATACAATATAATACCATTAACACAGTTTAAGCTTTGTCAAGGCTTTGGTTAATTAACAATAATGTGCTAAACGCTAACATGCTAACTTCTAGATCTAGCTATTAGCTATTAGCGCTTCCGTGGAAATGTCATTGCTTTATCTGGAATGCTCCATGGTATGACTTTAAACATTTACGGGTGTTTCTATTGCGTAGTGTTGTAATTTCTTGTCCCTCGTGCTAGAAAGGTTTAATCTTAATCTACGCCTTTTAGTGCATTTTTTTTTTACTGTTGTTATATTTAAAATTTCCCAAAAACTCTGAATTAAAAACAAACAAACAAAAAATCAGAATTGGCCCCCCCTTTCTATTAATTTATACTAGATGAGGGGCCATGTAAAGCTTTTTCCCAGGCCCCCAAAATTCTGTCGACGGCCCTGCTGTTACCTAGCAACAATATATTAACAATAGTTAAATAAAATCTGAATTAAAAGCAAAATAAAATAAAAAATAAAAAAAAAGAATTGGCCCTCCTTCCTATTAATTCATACTAGAGGGGGCCATGTCAAGCTTTTGCCCCAGGCCCTCAAAATTCTGTTGATGGCCCTGCTGTTACCTAGCGACAATATATTAACAAGAGTCAAAACTTGTGTGAATTTCACAATATACAATTTAAACTAATAAAAAATGAATTGCAATGCTTTTATTTTGTTAAATGGAGGTTTAAAGTAACACAAAATGGCTACAAAATTCCAAATGAAACCATAAAATTATCTTGAATTATCTTGAAAAAAAAAAAAAAAAAAAAAATTGGCCCGCCTTTCTACTAATTTATACTAGAGGAGGGCCATGTAAGGCTTTTGCCCCAGGCCCTCAAATTTCTGTTGATGGCCCTGCTGTTACCTAGCAACAATATTAACAATATTCAAAACTCGTGTAAATTTCACAATATACAATTTAAACTAATAAAAAAAATGAATTGCAATGCTTTTATTTTGTGATAAAAGGAGAAATTCAATTTGTCAACTGGACAAAGTTTGTTTGGTCGAAAACGTTTCGCCGCTCATCCGAGAGGCTTCGTGCTTTTATTTTGTTAAATGGAGGTTTAAAGTAACACAAAATGGCTACAAAATTCCCAATGAAACCATAAAATTATTTGGAATTTGGAATTTTTCTGGGCAAATTAGTTATATTTACGATTTCCCAAAAAATCTGAACTTGAAACAAAAAAACGAACAAAAAAAAGAACAGAATTGGCCCCCCTTTCTATTAATTTCTCCTGTGTGAGATCAATAAAAAGTAAATCTTCTAATCCTTAATCACTGTAAGGCGCTTTGTGTTACATTTTTTGTATGAAAAGCGCTTTATAAATAATGTTTGATTGATTGATTGAGTGAATATATACTGTGGAACATTCTAGACAAAGCAATAATATTTCCATGGAGACAAGCAGGATAAAGTGCACCAAAAATAATTCTGCATGCTTCAAACTCACGCTAAAATGCTAACTCAGCTACTGGTATTTTGTTGAAAACTAAAAGATCCATCTTTTCTTGCAGGATCACCTCAAAGGGCCAATGGCTGCCTTTTTAATGCGCAGTAGGGACAATCCAATGAAGGCCGTAGTCATGGTAATCGCTATTATCAGTATTTTGGTAGGTGTGACCGCCATGTTGTCTGCCGCTTTGTTTTTCCGCAACTCCAAGTCCAATAAGATCACGCCAGCTCGACGCGTCATCAAAAGACGACCGAGAGATCAACGACGACGGCAAACTCCGCAGATTTCAACGTGGAGGCTGAATATGCCGCTGTTTACGTCGTCGAAGCCGGGTGAAAAGTTTCTAGCCGAAGATAACGACGCGAGCGGGGATTGCGAAGCTCGCCTGGGTCCACGGGCTAAACCGACACCCCCGAACGCGCCTTTGCCTCCTCCTCCTCCTCCCTGTACTGGCCGGGCGGTGCCGACCATATCCGGAGCGCTCGCAACAAAAGCAAACAGATGCGAAGAAGGTAACTTTAGCTCGGCTTTGGTCTCAGAGCTGAAAATGAAACTGGAGCAGAAGATAATTGAGAGTAATAAAGGGTATTATTGTTGAGATGTTTTAAAGGGACAGAACAGGCCAACATTAAGGTAGCAGATGATGTCTTCAGTAGATTAGCCTTTAACCTCTAATTTAAAGGAATATTAACGTTTTTACAATCTGAACCTTATTTCGGTAATAAAACAAGTTGTTTTACTCACCCATAGCACTTTGGTGTCATATGGAGCAGTTTCGTAGATGTTGTGGTGTGGCGGTATCCGTTAACGTGAGTGCTTGGGGCAGGCGATTGCAGTCACCAAATAACACAAACTTTATCACTTTTCAAATTACAGAAGCTCAATGTCTTAGTCTACACTTTCATTTGAGTCAAAAGTGGCCTGTAATCCGAGATTTAGCCATAGTTTCGAGTAGATGAGTCAGTCACAGCTGATTTCGCTCTCAGCTCTCGGGACCCAAACATGAAAGGCAAAGCTGTAAGACGTTTGGACCATCGTGTTTGCAGTACCCACTTCAGTCAGGACCATTTTCTACCAGCAAAGGAAAAGAAAGAAGGCCAGAGGATTCAGCGCACGATTCTGAGAAGTAATGTGAAACCGATGGCTGTTCTCTGGTGCGCTGCTTCTAAAACTGTCTCCGCTTCATTCTTTCCGTATTCATTCTGTCTCCTCATTAGAGGTAAGATCGGGCCTAAAAAATCCAGCCCGACCCGGCCCGGCCCGCGGGTATTAAAGCCCGACCAATTAACTTGATTTGCAGGCCCGAGCCCGAAGCAAACCCGAAATTTCATATTTTATTTGTGATGACTCGGGAGGAGGAGGGGTGATTTATGATAACAAATTAAAGCCTGTCTTTTGTAACGAAATCTAACTTAAACAAGACTGTATAAACATTTACATCTTTTATATTTGTTTCTGCAGAGGGTACATTAACCGACAATTTTCCATCATTGACGGATTTTTTTAAGAGTTGACGGGAAAAACCTCACTCTTACCGGTGCGTGTTTGTCTTTTCAGTTCTTCTGTCTTTAGTTTATCCTTCACTTCTTGCTCCTCCATATTGGGGATACCAGGTCAAAATAGATGCGGACTTGCGGAGGGGAAGATTATTAAGAGGGCGGCGTTCACGTGCGCAGAGCTCTGGCTCTGCGGCTCCTGTTTAGTAGTTAAATAGCAATTACCTTACAGCGCCTTCTCTGTTTTATCCAAATTATTTATTTTAAAACAAGTATTCCTTAGTTTAGTATCCACACATCGTTTTAGTATACATTTTTATAAACATATATTTATTTTTAAAAAGTCAGCGAGAGAGAAGCCCGAGCCCGACCCGAAGCAATGATTGACATTTTAGGCCCGACCCGACCCAAAATTCGGGTTGGGCTCGGGCTTGGGCTTAAGATCTTACCTCTACTCCTCATCCGTATACTCCTCTTTGGTCTTCAGTCCTCCATAAGTCCTCTTCAGGGTCAAAGTCCCAATCTTCTGCCATGTGTCACTCGCAACAGAAAACTTATTTGCGTCTTCTTATCTGCGAAACAGCTGTGAATGAGCGCATGCGCACTGTCCTCCTCATCTACTCAAAACTATGGATAAATCTTGGATTAGAGGCCACTTTTGACTCAAACGAAAGTGTAGACTAAGACATTGAGCTTCTGTAATTTTGATGACTGCAATCGCCTGCCCCAAGCACTCACATTAAGGGATATCACTACACCACAACATCTCCGGAAATGCTCCAAATGACACCAAAGTGCTATGGGTGAGTAAAACAACTTGTTTTATTACCGAAATAAGGCTCAGATTGTAAAAAACGTTAAAAACTCCACTTAAAGCACTATGTAAGTGTCCATCACCTGATTGTCTCATGAAAATCTTATTGCTTTGCCTGGAATGTTCCACAGCGTGATTTTAATCTTATTTCTCTTTGATTTGTGTGATTCTGTGGATGCACCTGCTGGTCTCCATGGAGATTGCTATGTTTTATGCCATTTTGTGAAACTTCCCAGGCAAAGCAATAACATCTCTTGATCTCAATGATTTCAGAACCTCCATCTGAAAAGTTACTCTTAAGTCCTCAGACCAAGACGATCTTTTATTTTGAATTACTGCCCTGTTTTCTCTTCTTTTTTCCTTGATTCTTGCTCCCTGTCGTCTCCACACGAGTCCTACACTGCCATCTTCAGGCTGAGGATTAGATTATCTTAAACACTCAGAAAGGATTACAGCGACTTACCGTCTCGTCAGTGTCCCGTCTCCTCAAAAGTACGGGGGTTTATATAAGCAAATCCTCCAATATTTCTGTCCAAAAAGTCTCTCCTTTTAACTCTGAAGCGCAGACGATGTGCGGTAACTTCCCCAAAAGCTAGGATGAGGTTTTGACTGACAATGTGCCACTGTAAGCTGTTTATGATGCAAAAATTATGACAGGAAATGGTGATTTGAATGTATTACGAGTGTAAAAATGCGAGGCCGGGAGGCAGTTATAATGTGAATACAACAACTGTCATTAACAAACGCAATTGTGAAATTTTAACTATGTAATATGTCATTTTGTTTCCATCAAAACATCTTATATTAAACTTATAAAATCAGACCCCCCAGGATTTCGCGGGCATTTTTTGTGATTGTTGCGGGCTAAAATGGCTGAATTTGCGTGAGCTTTTCCAAAAAGTTGTGATGAAAGTTCCGGTGCTTTTAAGGTTTTTGTTGCGATTTTGTTGCGGAGGAAGTGAAAGTTGCGATAAATAGTTGCGATTTTCCCTTTTTGTAATTAAAATTGAGTAATATTTTGAATACTGAGTTACTGACAAAGAATAATACAAAGACACAGAGATCACAGATATGGTCCTAAAACAACCTTACCAACATCGAAAATAAATTACTACTAGGAGGGGAACTGTTTCGCGCGGTCTTTTGCTGTTATTTTTGTGGGCAAATGGTGCCGCAGACATGTTTCTTTGCCATTAGAAGCCGTGTCCCAATTCCCAGAGCGCACGGCTCGGAGCGTGGCCCGAAGCGCATGTGCGTCACACATTTCGCTACGGCGCGACGACTGCTGTCCCACTTCTTTTTTGTAACACGCGGTCCGATTACCGCAGTCGTTAAGCGGTCCGCGGACTGCAGTCGGGGCAAAAGTGGCCTGTAATCCAAGATTTAGCCATAGTTTCGAGTAGATGACGAGGACAGTGCGCATGTGCGGGGTCACAGCTGATTTCGCTCTCAGCTCTCGGGACCCAAACATGAAAGGCAAAGCTGTAAGACGTTTGGACCATCGTGTTTGCAGTACCCACTTCAGTCAGGACCATTTTTACCAGCAGAGGAAAAGAAAGAAGGCCAGCGGATTCAGCGCACGATTCTGAGAAGTAATGAGATACCGATGGCTGTTCTCTGGTGCTCCTAAAACTGTCTCCGCTTCATTCTTTCTGTATCCATTCTGTCTCCTCATCCGTATACTCCTCTTCAGTCCTCAGTCCTCCATAAGTCCTCTTCAGCTTCAAAGTCCCAATCTTCTGCCATGTGTCACTCGCAACAGAAAAGTTCTGAGCGTCTTCTTATCTGCGAATCAGCTGTGACTGAGTCACACACTGTCCTCCTCATCTACTCGAAACTATGGCTAAATCTCGGATTAGAGGCCACTTTTGACTCAAACTAAAGTGTAGACTAAGACATTGAGCTTCTGTAATTTGAAAAGTGATAAGTTTGTGTTATTTGGTGACTGCAATCGCCTGCCCCGAGAACATTAATGGATATCGCTAATCTACAACATCTACGAAACTGCTCCAAATGACACAAAGTGCTATGGGTGAGTAAATCAACTTGTTTTATTACAGAAATAAGGCTCAGATTGTAAAAAACGTTAATTCTCTTTTAACATTTTTTTCTAGTGTACACAATTAATATATAAAGTGAATTCTTTTTCAAAATTTCAAGCACAAATAATATAAAATCTATATTATGTCTGTATTATTTTGTTACGATCACATGTGCAAATAAAAAGACAACAGAGCCCAAAATGTAAAAGAAAGATTTTGTGCTCATTTTGAACTGAAATTTTTAAACAAATTAAACAAACAAACAAACAAAAAACACAAATACCTCCACCTTCCTGAATTTGGTTTGAAATTAACAGCAAAACTCTGAACTGTAAAGTAGATCCCTGTATCATACAAACTTCATATCGTTAAGTTGGACAATAGTAGAATTGTCACAGATAATAAGTAAAAAGAAACTAATTGTATATAAGTTCATTTTGTACATAATATTTTGTAGACAGTGTCATATTGGATCTGTTGGCCTTCATATACAGGTACAGGCAGTCATAATAATCTTTGTATTATTATTATTGTTGTTAATATTATGATTATAAGAAATGTAGAATGATCTCAAAGTGAAAATGATTTAAATCTATGACTTCTGTTCATTTTGTCTTTGTACTGTCCTGATTTTGAATAAATATTTGAATAAAAATCAGATCTTTATTGTTTTTCTGGTCTTGTTTATATATTTTACTTTTGTTGACCTTTCTTTTTTCAACTAGAACCATAAAACTGACCTTAATCTTAATTTGGAGGATTTATTAATGTTGAAAATATGTCTGACCGCAGTTGGAACTAAATTGGGGCTGAACCTAGACTAGATCAGGACTAAACCAGGACTAGAACAGGATTAAACCAAGTCTATGTTAGGACTAAACAGGGGTCAGCCCAGGCAGGACTAAACCAAGTGTGAACGCAGCATAAACCTGGAACTAAACCAGGATTTAATCAGGCCTGACTGAGGACTAAACCAGAGCTAATCAGCCCGAACTCCAGACTAAACCAGTACTAAAGCAGGACTTAATCGGGACTAAAGCAGGACTAACCCAGGACCAAACTAGGACTAAACTAGAACTAAACCAGTGATAAATCCCAGGGCTGAACCAGAACTAAAGCAGGACTAAACCAGGACCTAAACGGACCTAAAGCAAGCCTTACGCAGGACTAAACTAGGACTAAACCAGGACTAAACCAGAACTAATCAGCCCGAACTCCAGACTAAACCAGTACTAAAGCAGGATTTAATCGGGACTAAAGCAGGACTAAACTAGGACTTAATCAGGATTAACCCAGGACTAAACCAGAACTAATCAGCCCAAACTCCAGACTAAACCAGTACTAAAGCAGGACTTAATCGGGTCTAAAGCAGGACTAACCCAGGACCAAACTAGGACTAAACTAGAACTAAACCAGTGATAAATCCTAGGATTGAACCAGAACTAAACCAGGACCTAAACAGACCTAAATCAAGCCTTACGCAGGACTAAAGTCGGACTAACCCAGGACTAAATCAGAACTAATCAGCCCAAACTCCAGTACTAAAGCAGGACTTAATTGGGACTAAAGCAGTACTAACCCAGGACCAAACTAGGACTAAACTAGAACTAAACCAGTGATAAATCCCAGGACTGAACCAGAACTAAAGCAGGACTAAACCAGGACCTAAACAGACCTAAATCAAGCCTTACCCAGGACTAAACTAGGACTAAACCAGGACTAAACCAGCACAAGTATAAAGGCATTCTAATCCCAGAAGTAAAAAAGGACTTAAGCAGGACCAAACTGGAACTGAACCGAGTCTGCACCAGGTGGGACTAAAGGGAACACAAGAAGACAGTTAGAGTGCGTGTGGTTTTGGTGATTCGGGATAATACCTGTTGTAAATATAAATTAAAGCTTTACACAAATCAAGAAGCAATTTGTGAAGAAAAGTTTAAAAAATATGTTGAAAACTACAGGAAGTAGAGAGTCCCACAATGATGACGTCACAATGGGACAATTCTGTCTAAAAGTTTGTCGCAATTTACACAAAATAAACTTATTTTTTCCAGATACTTTCAACATTATTTCAACAAAATAAAGTTGTTTTTTGATATTTTTTATTGTTTTATTTTTCTTATATTTTATTAAAAGTGCATTGTGCAGCCATCTAATACTTGTCTCCATGGAGATGTTATTGCTTTGTCTGGAATGTTCCACAGTATGGCATTAAACCTTTCTATCTTCACGGAGACCAAACCGGACCAAGTTACAGGTCAGATCTGTGGAGAGGCGACGCCGCTCACTCAGAATGTTTGTTTTTTTAGGGATTTTTGGGCTATAAAACCACCTGTAACTGAATAAATGTAAAGTAGAGCTATTTAAAGTCACACTGTGGAACATTTCAGGCAGAGCAATGGCGTATCCATAGAAACAACCAAAAAGCTACATAGTGCATCTTTCACATAATAATTTCTGTGTACAAAGACGAGTTTTTAACATGGTTGCTAGGTAACAGTTATGAAAAAGTGCAAGTTTAAACCTAAAAAATGGCCAAAATGGGAAAGGAATTATACTTTTTTTTTTTAGCTAAATCTAAAATAGGGATGCAGGATATATCGGCATTAACATCGGTATCGGCCGACATTGCCAAATTTTTAACATATCGGTATCGGCACGATGTGTAAAAGTGGGACGATAGTAACGACCGATATTTGTCAGTACAGTAATCCCTCGAATTAACGTTTTCTCACATTTCTCTCTCGTTTAAACACTCAAACTTTCATAGATTTTCAGCAAAATGTATTAATAGTGAAGGGTGGTGGGGGGGGGGGGGTCCACGGTCCTGAGGAGGAGGCATGCAGTCCAAGCACATCAAACCTCGACATGAACGAACACAAGAGCCGCACGAAACCAGGCAAAGAGCTGCACGCGGTGGTTTAATCCTGGTTTAGACCTGGTCCAGTCCTGGTTTAGTCCAGGTTTAGACCTTGTTTAGTCCAGGTCTAGACCTGGTCCAGTCCTGGTTTAGTTCTGGTCCAGTCCAGGTTTAGACCTTGTTTAGTCCAGGTCTAGACCTGGTCCAGTCCTGGTTTAGTTCTGGTCCAGTCCAGGTTTAGACCTTGTTTAGACCTGGTCTAGACCTGGTCCAGTCCTGGTTTAGTTTTGGTCCAGTCCAGGTTTAGACCTTGTTTAGTCCAGGTCTAGACCTGGTCCAGTCCTGGTTTAGTTCTGGTCCAGTCCAGGTTTAGACCTTGTTTAGACCTGGTCTAGACCTGGTTTAGTCCGCGTTTAGTCCTGGTCTAGTCCCGGTCGGGTCCTGGTTTAGCTCCAGTTTGGTCCCGGCCCCCGCGTCCCCCATCTATAACATCAATCGGCAAAGGTCTCTTAGCCAATCAGGACGCAGAACACAATGTTACACTATAAAAAAAAAAAAATTTACACTATAAAAAAAAAAAATTAAATTGAAAAAAAAAAAAAAAAATCCTGGAGTCAAAACACGTTTTGAAAATAAAAGAAGACATTCAAAAATTAATTTTGCATGATTTTCAGTCTGTATAAAATGTTATCTCAGAATTAAAAATAAACAAATATCGGCATCGGTTAATATCGGTATCGGCCGATAACACCAACATCAATATCAGATATCGGTATCGGCTAAAATGTTCACATCGTTGCATCCCTAATCTAAAATATAATGACCTTAAAGGGATATGCCACCCCCAGGTCAAACTTGGGCATCTCCCCACAGTCCAGAGACTAAAATAAGTGGTGGAAAGCGTTTTCCTGCTCACCCAGCCATTGTCCGAGTCTGTCGCCACTGACCGCCGCGGTATCTGCAGCTCCTCCGCCTTAGACTGGAGTCTAACGTCGCCAGAGAAAGATTTCGGCCAAAAGGAATTAATTTGCTCGATGCGTTTCCCAATTACTTTGTGTGTAGTGCGCATTCATATCGAGTGCAAATAAATGTGCAAATCAACACGGAGAGCTTGCCTTGGTCATTTTGGGTGGGAACTATTTTCCAGTGCGTAAGAATACAGTCGTATCACGCACCACGTTGTGCAACAGGGGAACTCCCTTCCTGGTGCGTAACTGGGATTCCCCTGGTAGCGTACTGCGTGATACGGCTGTATTCTTACGCACTGGAAAATAGTTCCCACCCAAAATGACCAAGGCAAGTTCTCCGTGTTGATTTGCACATTTATTTGCACTCGATATGAATGCGCACTACACACAAAGTAATTGGGAAACGCATCGAGCAAATTAATTCCTTTTGGCCGAAATCTTTCTCTGGCGACGTTAGACTCCAGTCTAAGGCGGAGGAGCACCAGTTACCGCGGCGGTCAGTGGCGACAGACTCGGACAATGGCTGGGTGAGCAGGAAAACGCTTTCCACCACTTATTTTAGTCTCTGGACTGTGGGGAGATGCCCAAATTTGACCTGGGGGTGGCATATCCCTTTAAGTGTGTTTTAGTGAATAGAGTGGTCCAACCTGACACAGGCACTTTAAAATCCTCCACATAAACACGGTGACGGTGACCTGCCACTGAACGTAAACATATCATGTGTAAGTGCAGATGGGCGTCTTTAATCCTCTTATGTTTGTATGCATAAATGTAACAGAAACACACTTATGTAACACACCCGTGTCCTCCTCGCTCACGGACCACGCGAGCACCACGCACATCTTAGGTCCCCTTTAATCCCATTTATTACAGCAGAACGTCATTGTAAGAAACACAATACAAAACATGTATTCAATAACGTTACACTGGACAACACACGGGACATTCGGCAGTGAAAAGACAGAAAACAATCGAACAATATTATGTCTAAACCAGTGATAAATCCCAGGACTGAACCAGAACTAAAGCAGAACTAAACAGACCTAAAGCAAGCCTTACCCAGGACTAAACTAGGACTAACCCAGGACTAAAACAGAACTAAAGCAGAACTAAACAGACCTAAAGCAAGCCTTACCCAGGACTAAACTAGGACTAACCCAGGACTAAAACAGAACTAATCAGCCCGAACTTCAGACTAAAGCAGGACTTAATCAGCACATGCGCACTGTCCTCCTCATCTACTTGAAATTATGGATAAATCTCAGATTACAGGCCACTTTTGACTCAAACAAAAGTGTAGACTAAGGCATTGAGCTTCTATGATTTGAAAAGTGCTAAAGTTTGTGTTATTTGGAGACCGCAAACATGTACCCTGAGAACTCACGTTACAGATATCGCTAAACTAAAACATCTCCGGAAATGCTCCATATGACACCAACGTGCTATGGGTGAGTAAAACAACTTGTTTTATTACCGAAATAAGGTTCAGATTGTAAAAAAAAAAAGTTAATTCTCCTTTAAGTATTTTTGTCACAATCTTTCAATTCAATTATGGGGCCCTTTCTGGTCTCCACTCTGCATTGTTCTTCATGGAAATGGAGCCCTCTTCCTGTTCTGGACCGCAGCTGATACAGAAACTCTAAAAAATATCCTAAATATGTTCTAAAACAGGGGTGCTCAAACGATTTTTAACCGGGATCTACTTTTGAGGTTGATGGTGTGCCGAGATCCACCAAGAGAAGGGGTCGGGGGGGTTAGATGTGATTTCCTGCATACTAGATCATTTTAGAATGACCTGTTAGACATGGCAAATATGGGCTTTTGGAGTGAGATTATTTTTAAAGTCGCACAGGGGCGAAAAAAAAAACGGATTTGGGTCACTTCAGGCTGCAGTGTGAACATTGGCCAAGATATGTGGTCCTAAAACTGGTACATATCCGATCTTTTGGCATGAACTTCAGTCTGAACGGCCAGGTCGCGTTCATCCGACCTGGGCGTGTTTCCTCCAGCGAGAGTGGTACAAGTAGGCGCTCACAAATGTACACAAACGTTCTTCTCGTCATGCGAAAATAGTGCATGAACTCCGTATCAGTGAAGCGGCGAAGCACGTAGCAATCCCACCGCTCTTGTCTGCGACTCTGCACCCACACGTTCATTTCTATGGACTTTGCTGCCACTACCCCGCAAAACGCCGTGGCCAAAAACCTTGTCCTTCTCCGTCTCCTCCTTAAAACAAATAAGCTGTACATGTTTTGGCTCCGGTACGACAGCAACTTTAGGCGACTCCCGTAAACATTGAGCACACTCACTGCACGTGATCTCGTCGTGTCCTCCAGTGCACATGCGGGACCTTTTGGGGCGTTTAAAGTTCACACTGGAGATCACATCCGCATTTAATTGGAAATGTGAACGACCTCGCAAAAAAATCAGATTTCACCCAAAAATCGGAATTGAGCATTAAGCCCTGCAGTCTGAACGTAACCATACGCGATCGACCGACACTCTGCCTGTAATCGACTGGTAGATCGCGTTTGACTGGTTGGGCACCCCGTTCTAAAAAGTCCTTGTTAAAGGTCCCATGGCATGAAATTTTCACTTTCTGAGGTTTTTGAACGTTAATGTGAGCTCCCCTACCCTGTTTAGCCCCCCCCATGGTTAAAAGTTGCGAAATGTCTAAACTGAGCATTTGCGAGCCTTTTTTGCGTTACAAAAAAATCGGAGCTCAAACTGGCGATTTTGAACAAGGCACCTTATTGACGTCAGATTGAAAAAAGAAATGCAAATGCAGTTCCACCCCCGTCTACAGACAGCGTCTCTGTAAATCACGCCCAGAGAGTTTGGACTGCGAATGCGCTAGACAATGCGAAATGCGTTTTTTTATTTGCCTGGAGGCACGTCCGAGTGTTTCTAGGCTCGTAAGTCCTTTATCTGAGCCTCTGGACCTTTGAACAGCAGTGGTTTAATTTTATTTTCTGTGGAAATGTGTTTATTTTTCAATGGAACGCTTCAAATCTCTCCCCCCGTGCAAAAACACGGAAATGGATCAGCTGAGAGCTCAGAGCGAGAGCGGAGAGTTTGGCCACGCCCCCACCCTCTACTACAGGCCATCTCTTTTCTCCTCATTTGCATTCAAGCAACAACGCCCATTATGGCCTGTTCTGAGGGAGAAAAAATACTCTTTCTCATCTTATCTCTGTTTCTCATGCACTGAGTGTTGATTTTGAAGAAGGATTCATTTACAGTATTAGGGAACCATTAAGGAGCCATATAAAAGCATCAAGAAGTACCATGTCATGAGACTTTTAACAACTGTAGAGGTCTGAGGTAGAGGCTCATCAGACAGTCAACCAGTAAATAAAAGTTCAAGTTCAAAGTCAGCTTTATTGTCAAAAACCACACGTGTGCAACCTGTACATACTTTGAACTTGAACTTTTATCTATGGTTGACGCTCTGAGCCTCGTCCGTTTAATGAGACGGGAGGCGTGGAGCAAAGGGGAGACTCCGAGCATCAAAAAAGATAAACTTATTAAAAATGTCAATACATAGCTTTCTGCAAGTGACAATAAATAAATAAAACAATAAAAGGTAACATGGTGATGTAAATATTGTATGTGTTTGCAGTGTTAGCAGAGGACAAATTTCCCTTCGGGGACAAATAAGTGATATAAATAAATAGAATTAAAAACAATTAATAGCCCACAGAAGTGTAATATATTATAATACCCGTTAAACTTTCCACACAAAGCAATAACATCTCCATACAAGTCAAACAAGCAAATAGAAGAGCCCGTTATGTAGTGCACCTTTAAATAACAATTTGTAAAACTCCAAAAATACTGAAAATGCAGTGTGATTTTTTTTTTTTACATTTTAACGTTATATGCATTTAACATAAAAAAGAAAAAAAAGTCATATTGAAAATGTAAAAACCTAGAATAAAACAAGATCTCGTGCCACAAAATCTCGCAAGACAAATGATTTTTTTCCGTCATATTTTTACATTTACCTATATAATTAAAAATGATATCAAAATCTCGTCTTGTCTTGTAACAATTCGTAAAACTCAAGACTGTGACATGGTGATTTTTTAAAATTATTTTAACATTATATTCATTTAACAAAAAAAATCAAATTGAAAATTGAAAAACCTAAAATAAAACAAGATCTCGTGCCATAAAATCTCGCAAGACAAAATCGTCACAAGACATTTACCTTGGATTAAAAGAGATTAAGGCTGCGTTCCATTCATCTGTCTTACCCCTTTCCCTTTCCCTTAAATTTACAGAGAAGCTGTAATTCTAAAAAGTACTGTACAATGACGGCAAAACTATAAAATTAAACAAACGAAACTGTCTGAATTAAACTGAATGGCACAAGTTATTTATTAAAAAGGATATCAGAATCTCGTCTTATCTCGTAACAATTTGTTAAACTCAAATAAGATTGAAAATGCACTGTGACATTGTGATTTTTTTTGTCATTTTAACATAATATTCATTTAAAATTGAAAAAAATCTGATTGAAAATTGAAAAACCTAAAATAAAACAAGACAAAATTGCCACAAGACAAATTATTTTTTCCCCTTATATTTTTACATTGACCTTGGATTAGAAGAGATTAAAGCTGCGTCCCATTCCTCTGTCTTACCCCTTCCCCTTTATCTACGTCTTTGTCTTGCCCCTCGATACCGAGCTGAGAGGGCTCGGGGTACGAATGTTCCCCTAAGAAATGGGACACCACTCGATTACCGTTTGCGTCGTCGTCCCTCGCCTCTACCTGAGCTGCTACGTCTACAGAGGCGACGACAATTGACGCAAACAAACGTAAACAAATGTCAAGGATTATCGGGTACCTCAGCTCGACAAAAAACTAGCTTGTTTATACATGAAAGTTCGATGAAAACGATAACGTCGGCTAAACAGACATCACTACAATTGAATCCGCAACAACAGTTCACTAAAAGTAACGTAGAACATAAGCGTCATAAATGTAAACCGTGCTAAAATGTTAATCGATAAGATGTGTGAAGAATCCCTCAGTCGTCCAGGTAGAATCCATGGTAAAAGGAGAAATTCAATTTGTCAACTGGACAAAGTTTATTTGGTCGAAGACATTGGTCGAAGCTTGGATGAGCTGCGAAACGTTTTCGACCAAATAAACTTTGTCCAGTTGACAAATTGAATTTCTCCTTTTACCATGTTATTTGACAATTACAACTGCTGAAAATTCATTTATGAGACTCCTTGGCTGGTCGATGTGACACTGCCATCCTGATCCCAAAACCTGCCTGAGCTTGTAGGCGTATCCCTTCATTCCAAGTCTGGTCAAGAGCTTACTTCGTTCCAAGGGGTATGAGGCCGAGGTCGTGGCCCGAGCCCTTGATCAAAATTAGCATCGGGACACCCCTTGCCCTCACATGAACACGCAAAACCAAGGGGTAGGGGTAAGACGAAGGGGTAAGACAGAGAAATGGGACGCAGCCTAACTTTACTGAGAAGCTGTAATTCTAAAAAGTACTGTACCGTGACAGCAAAAATTTACAAATGAAACTGAATGGCATAATTTATTTATTAAAAATGATATCAAAACGTCATCTTGTCTTGTTCTCGTGAGCCGGATCTCGTCTCGTAGAAATTGTGTCTCGAGTCAGTATAGGTGAGCGGCGCTGCCCCCTCTGGTCGTGTCTTTGGGTCTTTCGTCTCTACACAGCGTCTCACTGCTCGCCGCCTGGACGCTGTCAAACGTCCCCTGTCTTTCCATCTCCTGCATGTCCCCGTGTCTCCTCCTCCTTTTCAAAAACCCGAAACACTTCCCGGCACACCCCGCCCTCGCTTCCGTCGTGCAGGCGTACATCCCAGCCGGTACCGCCAAAACCATCGCGCAAACTAACACAATAATATGAATCAGCCTTTCTCTTTGCTCCATCTCGCTTACGTCATTCCCGGTTACGAAAACGACGCATTGACCTTCTCGTGGGGGGTGGTTCTTCAAGGCGACGCAAACTTCGTATTTCGTAACAGGAAGTAGATTTTCGACGGAGTAAGAGTTGATTCCAGGTCCGATGTATGTCATTTCCCTTTTTGGCGAGTCGTATTTTCCAAAGTGGATCGTGTACCAAGTTTCCGTTGGGTTTTCCGTAGCGGCAAACCACTCCAAAGTTATCCCGTAGACAGTTTGTTTGGCGATTCGGATGTCGATATAAGGGTTTTCGTCGGGAGATAAGATGGGGACAGGCGGAGGGAGCGGAGCAGAGGAGTTGGGGTTGCTAATGCTCACAAGGATACTCGCAGAAGAGTTTCCGATGAAGTTGTTAGCAGAGCACGTGTAGAGGCCACGGTCGGCTAAATGTAATGAAGGGATGAGCAGGTGCGAGCTGAAGGTGTCCTCGTCAATTTGGGTTTCCATAGCTACGAAAAGAAAACAGAAAATAGACATTAAAATAACACGGAGTGTGCGTGTCCCTCTCTGGCTGACTGTGGCAGTGGTTGTCCTGTTTCTCCTCTCAGTGGGAAGGTTCTGGGTTAGACTCCAGGTTTGTTTTTTCATTAGGGAACAATTCAAAGTAATATAGGCCTTTTAAATCTATACTGACACTGCGTTGAACCCACCATATTGTTCCTGTCCAGTTACTAGTACTATTTACTCGTGCTGTCAGGTGATTAAAAAAAATAATCTAATTAATTACAGGATTTGTAATTAATTAATCTAATTAATCACATTTTAATAGAGAGCGAGAGAGGCAACCCAAATTCTGCAGGCGTGGTTTGTTGAAGTGCGCTCACGCTCGTTCTATCACCGGTAACAATGGAACTTGTCCAGACGTGTTTATTGTTCAAATGGTCTGTCAGGCTGGAGCAGCTTCGGTGATCCGAAAATTCTTTTTTACAAAAGCTCCAAATCACAGCGTTCTTGTTGATCCTCCCGTCTTCGTTCTTTTTATAAATAAAGTTGCCGTTCAAAGGCCCTGGCAGCGATTCGCTCGCCTCGCCCCCTGAGTCGAGTCCATAGCCGTGTCTCATTTCGCAGTGTGCACAGTTTAGAGTGTGGTTTTAAGGGCACTCCGTGGACCGCATGGGCGTTGGCAAAATGTGACAGGTCCCACAACTACCAGATGCAGCCACCGACTCCATTTTCTCCCGTAGACGAAGTAGCGTGCAGTGCATACTGGGATATATGAGTGCGCGTAGTGTGCATGGATGCACAATTGGTTCACGCCCCGATTTCCATGGAAACAACTGCATTTTAAGTGTGCATGGGACAAAAAAGAAATGGGACAGCAGTTGTTGCGCCGGAAGTGACATATGTGCCACACTCCGAACTGTGCACACTTCGAATTGAGACATGGCTCATGTCAGTTTCCTCCAGGCTTTATTTGTTTGATTAGTGCAGGTGGAAGTGGCGTACCACTGCCAAGTCGCCTACAGGTCCTACAGGTCCAATGGGACAAATTTAAAATGTGCGCATTCAATTGCCACTCAGTTAATTGCTTTAATTTTTATAACGCGTTAATCTGCAGTGTAATTAATTCACCTAATTAACGTGTTAAACTGACAGACCTACTGTTTACTTGAGTAACCTTTTATAAAATTGTACTTCTCAGAGTGTTTTCAGATCCCATACTTATTGTACTTACTTATATTTTGCAGTATAGCAGTACTCTTACTTGAATAAAATTCGTGCTTCCTCAAACGTTTTGTGACAATAAGAACTGATTTGATCCTTTGTGTCTCTTACAGCTCCTTCAGATGATTTTGTCTCATTTTTGTGTCCATCATTTGAAAATACCAGATTTTGTGCTTAATTTACTGTTTTGTTCTTCAAATTACACATTAAGTTTACATTATAAATCAGATGTTACATTCCGAAACATGTTTAATTTAGATGTTTTTTTTTGTTTGTTTGTTTGTTTTGGTGATACTGTTCTTCTAGTACTATTTTGCACTTTCAATTGAGTAATATTATTTTGAGGTAACAGTACTCTTACTTAAAGCACCAGTACATTTTTTAGCATTTTTTTTAATCCTCTGTCCTTGACTGAGAGTGAGCTTGCATCTTCACAAACCTGACTCTTACTTGGCCTAGAAGAACGTTTCCTCCTGCTTGTTTCCATGGAAAAGTTGTTCCTTTGCCTGTAATATTCCACAGTATCTGTCTCCATGGATTATGTTCCAAAGTATGTTTTTGACTTTGTATTCATGCAGGTTGCTTTGAGTACAAGTTTTGGTTATAATCTGTGAAATAAGTAAAACCCCTACTATTTACGATTGGAATTTTGATGGCAGGATATTTGGATTGGCCTGGGGGATGTTTTCTGACCCAGCACTAATTGGAGCCGAGCGGATAAAAGAACCCCGATCCGCCGGCCAGTCATTTTACGGAGAACTGCGAACTCGGGGGGGCAACATCAGAAGGAGAAAACACAGATGAACTGTTCCATCCAATCTGTGGAAACCCCCCTGGAGCTGGATAACATTGTGGATAAATGGAAATGGAACTGCGGCGCAGTCCGTATTCATTATCATACGTGCGGGGGCAGGATTGTGAGTCGCACAGACCTGCAGGAAGTTGGGGGCCTGGCAGAAACCAGGGTTCTGGCAAATTGTCTGTTCGCCTGGGTTCTAAAATGTATTGATTATGTTAAATTTCCCCTTTGATGTAATCAATTCTCCTGAAAATGTGATCCAACTGGTCTTTGTTTTGACTGCATCTTCTGCACAAACACGTCCAAGGCCGACAGCTGCGGCTTATCTCACACAGCACACTACAAAACAAAGCAATCCCCATTTGGCTCACACTGATATGTTTTATGTAATACTGCCCTGTCTGTTTTTACGATGTCTGCCTCTACTTCAGTTTTCAATCAATTTCATTGATTTCTGATCTGCTTCCTTGCGCCACCCTTCCCTTTGTCACCAAAGAAAAAAAAACACCGTATGTTACATGTCCAATTGTTTTTCTGTCATTACATGTTGTGAATAATTGTCATTGATTGTAATTGTGTCTTTTCCACTCTGTATCTCCGAGTCGGCGGTGCGCACATGCGCGTGGCCCCTCCCCTTCTGCCTGGCTAGTGGGGAAACGAAATTTCGAATTACTCTATGTACATGTACATATGTTTTTTCGACAATAAAGCAAACTATGACTATGACTATGAAACCCCTATAGATGTTTATGTCTTCCATTACTTTTATCCACCACATTTTAACGGTCAGTTTCAGATAATAAATAATCCTTACCAGCAAATCCTCGTATCATCTTCAGGTTGTAGGTCCACTGAATGCTCGGCTCCGGTCTGGCTTTCACTAAACACACTAACGTCGCATTCGATCCCAATGGTAAAGTCACGTTAGCATCTGGAGAGCTAGCATTCGGTTTCATGCACGTTTTCAGCTGGACTTCATGGAAAAACTGGCCGACTTTCAACTCGGGGCTTTTGCACATCAGATATGAGTTCATCAAAATTATGGGAGGGTTGACCGCTCGGATAAATTCAATGAATCCTTTTAATCTGCAATCGCATTTCCAAGGATTGTCGTGTAAAGCTAGCACCACATTCGAAACGATTCCTTCTTTGCTCCATGTTTTTTCCGTTTTCTGGTACAACGGCCAATTTAGGAACACATCTTTGGAAATTATGTTCAGATTGTTGAACGATAAGTCCAAGTAAGTAAGTCCTGGGAGATATCTCAAAGCATGTTCAGGTAAAACATCCAGTCTGTTATGTTTTAAATCCAAAATTTTGAGTTTTGGAGTGTCTTGGAAAGCAGTCCACGGTATTGTCGTTAGCTTGTTTCCTTGTAAACGTAACTCTGTGAGGTTAGCAAGACCTTCCAGACTTTTTATGTTCATTAATGTGATTTCGTTGAAGTTAAGCCACAAAAATTCCAAATCGCTAACAGAGGAGAAGGAGCTAGCAGGTAGTTCGGTTAAATGGCAGTTTTCGATTCGGATTTTGGTGAAGTTGTGCGGGATGTTGTCCGGGATTTGGGACATCGGGGCTTCCATACATTGTAAAGACCTGGAAAAGAAAAAAAAGACAAAACAAATGCTTAAAGGTCTTATATTACGCAAAATTGACCCTTGTGAACATTTAAGTCATGTTATAATGTTGTTCTCTCCTCAAAAACAGACCTGGAGTTGTGTTTTTTTTTTTAGTCTTTTTAGATAACCTACGCTCAAAATGCTCTGTTCCACCTTGTGATGTCATGAAGCGGTAGTTTTCATGTTAACAGCTACATTTTGCCTTTGGTTCAGTAAAAAAAAAATCACAATTCCAGGGCTGAAATTATCCAAATAATTCTATGAAGTGTTTGTACGAAGTGTAAAAACATGGTGGAGCACTTCCTGTATTACCACATGACATCACACAGTCTAAATTTAATTTAACATTATAACATAGAATAGACCAGAAAATGGCGTAAAATGGGCCCTTTATTTCAAAATGTTTATTAGGGATCATTTAAAAAGAATTTTGTTTCTTAATTTGTCCGTTTTTAAGTTATGGAAACAAATGACAAATCTTATATTAATTAGTAAAACAGACTTCAGGTTTTATATTCTTTTAATTAGCTTTAGGGCTGTTGTTGCCGCTTCAGGAGCTTTGAGAACACTCAGCCTAATTAGCTCTATGACGTGGATAGACCTGACAAAGTAGATAAAAAGTAGAAGTAGTAGTAGTAGTAGTAGTAGTAGTAGTAGTAGTAGTAGTAGTAGTAGTAGTAGTAGTAGTAGTAGTATCAAAGTAGATTCAGTTAGGGAAGATGACGAAATGTTTATTATGCGACTTCTTAAAAATGTAATTCAGCCATTTAGTTTCTTAATTTCCAAGTTTTCAAGTGGTGTAAACAAATGACAAATCTTAGACTTTATGGTTGAGTGTCTGTTACCTGCTTGTTTCTATGGAGATGTCTTTGCTCTGTCTGGAATGTTCCACAGTGTGACATTAAACAGCTCTACTCTACTTTACTTTTTTAATCAATTACAGGTGGTTTAATGGCTCAAAAATACGTAGAAAACAGGTATTCTGCTATTCTGTGAGCGGGGTCGCCTCTCCACAGATCTGACCTGTAACTTGGTCCGGTTTGGTCTCCATGAAAACAGAAAGGTTTAATGCCATACTGTGGAACATTCCGAACAAAACAATAACATCTCCATGAAGAAAAGGATTTGACGGACTCTCCACCACAAAGGTTACACAATTCATTGGTTAAAATCCTCCATCTCTTTTGTGGAGGTGTAAGTCAAACAATTGTATTTATTTAATTCACTTTGAGCGTTGTTGTAGTTGTTAGCTTCAGGATCTTATTTTGCGAGCAGCCACTTAGCTTAATTAGCTCTGTGACACATATTAGCTAACAGACTAACCGGCTAATGTTTATGTTTCCAGTCTGGCGCTTCAGTTTTTGACGCGAAATAGGTTACAGTCGGTATTTTATTAGAATTTTATACTTTTTTCAACTATATTTGTCAACAAAAAGCATTTTCCAAACCTGATTTTCACATGTAGGCTGTGTAGACAAGCAAGATCCTTTATATGTGGCACAAATGTTTTTACACTCATATAGAGATCTGCAGAACCACATGGGCACAACACTCAAACCAGTGGAATCACTTTTTTAAAAAGCTGTGAAAATATTAGACAAGAAACCATTCTCAGTTCACCACTGCACAATTTTAGACAAGTACAACTTACTTAAAGGGACAGTGTGTAAGATTTTTACCCGTTAATTTCCGAAATTGTTGCCTGGAAGAATCCATGACTCATCGCTGTACCAGCGAGTGAGTCTGGTAACGCTTGATCCACAGAATGCGCTGCGGTTGCGCGTAGACAGACAGCCAAGTGAACCAATCAGAGATTGCGCCATCTTGATTCAAAACTGAGGCGGAACTTCCGCTGCCTAAGAGTGACTTTGCGGGCAAAGGCGGGGGCACTGACGTCACCATCTTTGAACGAATCAGAATCGCGGAGTCCGTTTGTAACCAGAGGAGCGAGGGTGGATGGAGGGTGTACAAATGGTATCGCGGTGTATAGGAAATACAGAGAGATATCATTTGGCTGGCCAGGTAAAGATACCCATTCAAAAATACATTGTTTTCCAAGCCTTTTCACTTCCATCATGAAATCAAAGTATTCTTTTGGACTTAGATATAGTCACATAAAAGGGGGATCTTCCCCATGCAGAGGCAGCCATTTTGAATACGAGAGGACATTTGGGCTCCGCCTTCGCCTTCAGCAAGGCTCGTGGTTTTGGGTAAACAACACAAGCATGTTGCCGGATCAGACGTCGTAATGGATCTAACACGTGTTTTGGACTAAATTGTTTTACTGGATTTTATTCGCTGGATCCTTACGGACAGATTTCAGACCAAGCTTATGGTGAAATGCTGAGTTTGACCTGGGCAGAGCCTTCAAAGGTAAGCTTTGTGCTTTTCCGTTTTATGCTTTTCCGTATAAAAGCCCCATGTGCTCGGGGAGTGATTGTTGTGCCGGGAAATGAATTGCATAGTCAAAAAGAGGAGACTGTAAGGTTTCATTTGATGTGTAGATTGTCACGATCGGGAATGTGTGTTTTCATGCGAAAAGAAAAAAAAAAGTGAACGGGACCGCGTTTTATGCGAGCTGTCCGCGCTACGGCGCGCCCGGGTGACCCTCGAGGTCTGCCGTAGCTAAAACAGGAAGTGCAATAGCGACTATCCACCTATGCGCCACAAATCCTACACACTGGCGCTTTAATTTTAATAATTTTGTTCATTTCAAATATGGACGTTTTATAAATAAAGTTTTGCTCCTCCTCCGCTACAGGATTTTATTAAAACAAAGACTGTCAGTGGGACGGGAACTAGGGCCACGGCCCGGGGGAACTGTGAGGTCCACACAGACCCCGGGGAACTGTGAGGTCCACCACAGACCCCAGGGGAACTGTGAGGTCCACACAGACCCCGGGGAACTGTGAGGTCCACACAGACCCCGGGGAACTGTGAGGTCCACACAGACGCACTACATTTGGACAAACTGTGCTCTCAGTCAGAGGCTCTAAGTCGGGGGCCAAATGAGAAGCCGAAAATATTGTGGAGGGCTGGACCAAAATTTTGAAGTCTACTCTGGTTATTAAATGTATTTCTACTTTACATCAGTAAATGACATTGTTTACAGAAGCTGGTGAGTTTTGTGTTATTATTAAGTAATGAGTGAGGTTTTACAAAAACTGAATTTATTCAGTAAAATAATTCAAAACAATGGTGAAAGTGAAACATTTGTGACTCTTTTTCAGTCACATTAACCCCACAATGCTTTCTGAGTTTAACTTTCTTAACACACCACAATGTCTTGTCTGTTTGCCAAATAATAGAATACAAGATACAGTATGTCACAACATCACACCAAACTGTGTAGAAAAAAGTCAAAGTTAACATGTTTAGTGTTTTTTTTTCTTGATCAGTGAGAGAAATCTCGCCTCTGTTGAGCTTTAAGTGCATCAAAGTCAGGTTCATGTTTGAGGTGGAGATGTGAAGCACCGACAGATGATCATCAGTACAAATGCATTATGTACAATTTTGAAACTAGGTTTTATTTTCTTAATTCCAAGCAACCTTTCGCAGGCCAGTCAGAGTCAGCTCGCGGGCCGCATTTGGCCCCCGGGCCTGTTCTAAGTTCTGGAACATTCTCCCATCATCAATAAGAGAGGCTCCAACACTGGACACTTTACATCACACTTGAAACAGTGGCTAAACCAGACCTGTGACACTTTAATGTTTTAATGTTGCTGTTGTCAGTTGTCATTGTTTTTATTGTTTTTGCTGTGGTGTCACCTGCCCGGGGACTACAGATGGAAATTAGCATTCTTGCTATAATCTGCTGTTGTAGATGTTCATTAATATGCACTGTCCCTATTAAATAAAGAATAAATAAATAAGTATAAGCTTTAGCCTACTCTCTTTACTCTGGTATTTTTATGGGAACACAACTTAAGCTTAAAAAGTTGACAATTTAATACATTTCTACGTCATTTTCAAATATAAAATTACGCAGTCAGATTCGAAGTTAGTTTTTATGTACCTGCACAGTTGAAACTAACGGAGAATACTTAGTTAAAGCTGCATTGTGTAACTTTTCTGGTGGAGGGTCAGTGAAATGTTTTCTTTTGTTGCGTTTTGTTTTGTTTTTTTCCATGGAAAAGTTATTGCTTTGTCTGGAATGTTCCACAGTATGGCATTAAACCTTTCTATCTTCATGGAGACCAAACTGGACCAAGTTACAGGTCAGATCTGTGGAGAGGCGACCCCGCTCACAGTCAGAACACCTGTTTTTCTAGGTATTTTTGAGCTATAAAAACATCTATAATTAAGGAAAACTGTTTAATGTCATACTGTGGAACATTCCGGGCAGAACAATGGTGTATCCATAGAAACACGATGGTGATGGACCCCCAGACAAAAAGTTACACAGTACACCTTTAGCTTTACTCAATAGATTTACATAAAAAACATATTCTAAAACAATTCATGTATGTATTATTCCACTCTTCAAAAATAGATATTTCTTAAAACGTAATATTTAAATTAAAGGCGCAAACTTTTAGCTTTCAAAACTGATACTGTCTGGTTGGCACTGGTTTGAAGTAGGCCAACGTTAATTAAAAGCACAGATGCTAACTATGCTACGCTAAGTGGCTAACTCTAACCAAACACTCACCTTCCCAAGTGGTCATCTGCGCACGTGCATCCGGCTAAACAAGTCAAATCCGCAGGAGCAACCAAAGAAATCACCAAAATGATCTTTAAAACGTCGAAAAAGTCGTCCATTTTGTTGTCCGTGCATTGGGAGCAGCGGCGATGCCCCAGGACAGCTCCGTAGACTAAACCCATTAAGATAATCTCTGTGACGTAACGCTTAAGACAACAAATAACAGTGTGGGGGAAAGTGTATTTTTAGCGTTTTCCTGGTTAGCCGTCTGCACATTTGAACAGGTATGAGCTAAATGTCGCTAACAGAAGATAATTATAGAAATGCAAATTGTCTGTAACCCCAGGGGTCACCAACCTTTTTGAGGCTGAGGGCTACTTCTTGGGCACTGAGTAGTATGAAGGGCTACACAGGACCTGTTTGGTACAAACTTCCTAAATAACAAAAGTGCATGGATAACTAACGTTATAATAGTGATATTAAAATAGCAGTAGTTAATATAACACTATGTGAAGTGATTGCTCACATATCAATAATCAGTAATTTACACAGCAATAATTTTGACCGTGGTGTCAACTCGCTGCGTTGTCTTCAGTGGCAGAAGTGTGAGCAGTTCTTTTGTAGAAAAAAAATCAAACACCATTTGGATAAATATGATCAGCTGAGCCGTGCTGGCGCTGTCAACCGACTCGTCACATTGGAAACTAAACCACCTGCACGTAGCGAAATCCAGGTCCAGCTGCTCTGTTAAGTTCTCAGACAAAGGCCGTTTCCCAATTCACCGACGGCACACTTGTGAGCGTCCTTGGAACGGGATATGCGTCATATCCAGCGCGACAAGCGCTGTTCCATTCGTTTTTTTTCCCCCTGCACCGTCGAGACGAGCTCTGAACGGCGCCGTCGTTTCCATGGAAATCGGGGCGTGGACCAAGCGTGCAAACATGCACGCTTCGCACACTTAAAAGCCCCAGCATGCACAGCGCGGGAGGATATATGACTACAAAGACCGACTCGCCAGCGACATCCACAAGTGAGAGTTGCGACGTCACTATAAAATATACGTACTGGTTCACCTCACCTACAACTATCCTACATGAAACTCTTCATAAACTACGCTAAACATGTGTGACGGTAGCCGTAACGGCATAGATCACGGCACCTGTATTACCGTTCACATGCTTTTCCCTTTACACTCCTTTGCTGTTGTAACGCTGGATATTCTACATGTCCAACGTTTACTCTAAGCTGTGCACTGCTCGCACATTCTCAGCGCACAAGAAAACTTGTCCAGCGCACTGTAAATCAGGGATGAAAGAGCTTTTTATTCAGCCGCGGGGGCATTTTTTTTATATCTGCAAAGTGCGAGCCGCGCGGGGGGTTCATTTCGGATGTGGAGTTAGTGTGTGTTTGCTCAGACATATTAAAAATTAGGGGGCACTTTGGCCATGTCCCAATTCCAAGTATTACTAGTCGCAATAGTATAATATTTTTGTCTTTAGGGAACAAGGAGCAGACCACCCGGCTCATTGAGCTGAGGCGGGACCTGTTCAATTTCGCAGACGGCCATGTGAGAAACGTAGTGCACTAAGGACAGAGCGAGTGTGCGCCGTCTCGACGACAGACCGAGTGCACACTCACAAGGTGCCGTCGCTGAATTGGGAAACGGCCAAAGATGACACTCGTCCAGTCATCGTGTCATGGGGGGCTAGTCGGACCCAAAAGCAGAAACACCAAGAAAAGTTTACATGGTTTATTCTACAGAGAATGAGCTGGAAGTATTGGACCGGGAAGCCAGAAGGAGCAGGTAGGTCACGGGCTGGGGCCAGCAGGAGCAGGTTGGTATCAGACTGGGGGCTAGGAGGTGCGGAGTGGTGAAATGGTTCCAAGATGAGGAGCAGAATCAGAAGCAGGAAGAGGTCCGGGGTAAACTGGAAACAGAAAAAAATTCAATGAAGTTCAAAAAAATCCACAGATCAAGCAGAGAAGAGTTATCTAACAGGTTGCGAGCCAGGAGACAAGTTACCCTGAGTATTAACTGACGAACTGGCAGGGAGTGTTGGAATGAACCGGTTCTTATAGCAGAGTTGATTGTAGATGGACCACAGGTGAGTGAGTAGTTGGCTGCAGGTGTGAAGGATATGGCTCCTCCCAGGTGAGTAGACACAGGAGGGAGGGGGAGAACCCAGGAGGATCATGGCCGTTTCCCAATTCACCGACGGCACGCTTGTGAGTGTGCACTCGGGCTGTCGTCGAGACGGCGCACACTCGCTCTGTCCTTAGTGCACTACGTTTCTCACATGGCCGTCTGCGAAATGGAACAAGTCCCGCCTCAGCTCAATGAGCTGGGTGGTCTGCTCCTTGTTCCCTAAAGACAAAAATATTATTCTACTGGACTAGTAATACTTGGAATTGGGACATGGCCAATGTTCCCCCTAATTTTTAATGTGTCTGAGCAAACACACACTAACTCCACATCCGAAATGAACCCCTTCTCCCCCCGCCCCGCGCGGCTCGCACTTTGCAGATATAAAAAAATGACCCCGCGGCTGAATAAAAAGCGGCGATCCGCTAAAAGCTCTTTCATCCCTGATTTACAGTGCGCTGCATAGGTTTTCTTGTGCGCTGAGAATGTGCGTGCAGTGCGCAGCTTAGAGTAAACGTTGGACATGGCGATACTGTAGAATATCCAGCATTACAACAGCAAAGGAAATATAGAAGTGTAAGGGGAAAAGCATGTGAACGGTAATACAGGTGCCGTGATCTATGCCGTTACGGCTACCGTCACACATGTTTAGCGTAGTTTATGAAGAGTTTCATGTAGCATAGTTGTAGGTGAGGTGAACCAGTACGTATATTTTATAGTGACGTCGCAACTCTCACTTGTGGATGTCGCTGGCGAGTCGGTCTTTGTAGTCATATATCCTCCCGCGCTGTGCATGCTGGGGCTTTTAAGTGTGCGAAGCGTGCATGTTTGCACGCTTGGTCCATGCCCCGATTTCCATGGAAACGACGGCGCCGTTCAGAGCTCCTCTCGACGGTGCAGGGGGAAAAAAACGAATGGAACGGCGCTTGTCGCGCCGGATATGACGCATATCCCGTTCCAAGGACGCTCACAAGTGTGCCGTCGGTGAATTGGGAAAAGGCCCATGACACATCGTACTTGCTCCAAGCTGGACATCAGAGAGTGCAGAGATGACATCGAGACCATGTTTCTCATCTTTGAATAATGTGTTAGCGACCTCCCCATCCGACAAAGGTTTCTTGTTCTTTATCAAAAAATGCGCAGCTCTGAACGAGGCTTCAGTTGCGTTTTTCACCGGCCTCGTGAAACAGTCCGTTGTTTGTCTAAAGCTGCCTTTAACCCACAGGCTTTTTCGTAGGGTTAGTAATGTTAGTAAGTAGGGTCCGTAATGCGCTGCCAGGTGGGTAGGTCACATCGAAGTTTTCGTGGCAGGTTTTGAAGTGCCCTCCACATTGTGCCGCTTTGGTACTGCAACAGTCGTCCCACAAATAACGCACAGACATTTCTCTTTAAATGACGTAAAAAAAATAACTCTCCTTCCCAATCATTGTTAAAACGTCCTTTTTCGCTTTTCTGCCATGATTTTTGGGGCAAAAGCACAAGCAGGCTAACTCCATCATCACTTCACTTGGTCCATGTGTCAGGAAAAAGGCACGCGCACGAATGACCTTTGACTTAGAAAGAGGTGAGTTCGATATCAAATATTTCTACTTGAATTTTTAAATTTTATATAACATAATTTTAAAAATCTGTATAATGTAAGCATTAATTTTAAAAATGCATTTATATATATATATATATATATATATGTATATTGAGTTGCAATATGAGCAGTGCTATTTTTGGTGCATGCCTTGCGGGCGCCATAAAGGGGTCCTCAGGGCGCATGGTCGCCCGTGGGCACCGCGTTGGTGACCCCTGCTGTAACCAATTTACACCGAAGGAAATGGTGTTGTACTTTTTAATTGAAACGCGTGTAAATTGAAATAATGATTTAAAGCAGTTGTTTTTTTCACTTAAATAATTAGTTCGGTCTCGGTTTAGATGTTGAGTAGATTCACATAAAATATAGATGTGTATATGTATATGTATAAATATAGAAAAACAGCATTTTAATTCAAGCTGCACTGTGTAACTTTTTGTTTAGGGGTTCATCATCTGCTTGTTTCTATGGAGATGTCATACTTTGCTTTGAATGTTCCAGTGTGACATTAAACAGCTCTACTTTACATTTATTTATATTAATTTCAGGTGGTTTTACAGCTCAAAAATACCAAGAAAAACAAACATTCTGACTGTGAGCGGGGTCGCCTCTCCACAGATCTGACCTGTAACTTGGTCTGGTTTGGTCTCCGTGAAGATAGAAAGGTTTAATGCCATACTGTGGAACATTCCAGACAAAGAAAAGAAAATCATTTGATTTTCTTTCTTCATGAAGAAAATCATTTGATGCACCCTCCACCAGAAAAGTTACACAATGCACCTTTAAATAGCTGTTGGCGGCACGGTGGCTGAGTGGCTAGCACTCATGGTTCGGGTCGCCCGAGCCTTTCTGTGTGGAGTTTGCATGTTCTCCCTGTGTCTGGGTGGGTTTCCTCCGGGCACTCCGGTTTCTCCCACCAACCTAAACACGCGCCATAGGTAAATCCTCCAGCTGAGGTCCTGACCAAACCTAAACAACAAAATCATGGGGATGGTCCCAGGGTCAAATGCAGAAAACGATTTCTCCTGTGTGAGATCAATAAAAAGTCAGTTTTCTAATCCTTAATCACTGTAAGGCGCTTTGTGTTACATTTTGTATGAAAAGCGCTTTATACATATTGTTTGATTGATTGATTAAATATAAAAGAAGTGACTTTAAAGGTCCTATATTACGCAAAATTGACTCTTGTGAGCTGCGGCCTTATCTCACAGCACTCTACAAAACAAAACAAGGCATTCCATTCGGCTCACACTGACATGTTTTATGTCAAACACTTTTTCTGGACTGCTCCCCTTCCCACCCGCCCGTTTGTCACCAACGAAAAAAACGCCGTGTGTTTTAGCTGTCCAATTGTTGTTGTAATATGTTTGTGAATATTATCTGCATCTTTTTTCCACTCTGCTGTAACCAAGTTGGCGCCGCGAATGGCCGCCCTGGTGCTTGGAGTGTCTGTCCGCTCCAGGTATCGAAGCAAGTTCCTAATGTTGTGAACCTGTTCACTCATATGGCAATAAAAACCTTCCTGATTCCTGATTCCTGATTTAAGACATTGTTCGAATGTTGTTTCCTCCTCAGACCTGGAGTTGTGTTTTGTTTCATTCACATGTTTGAGTAACACTTTATTATTAGTCTGTTACATCTCCAAACCTCAAAACGCTCTGTTCCACCGTGTGATGTCACGAAGTGGCAATTTTCAAGTTAACAGCTAAATTTTACCTTTAGCTCAGTGGAGATGGGAAATTCCAGGTCTGAAATGATCCAAATGATTTTTATTTATTTAGTTTATGTATGAGACCGGGACAGTGACAGGAGAGATGTTTTGTGCAGGTTGTAGCACCAGAATTGTTTTTACGTTTGATGGGGGAAACCGGAGTGCCCAGAGGAAACCCACCCAGACACGGGAAGAACATGCAAACTCCACACAGAAAGGCTCAGGCGAACCGGGGATTGAACCTGGAACCTTCAAAACACAACTCCAGGTGTATTTTTGATGAGGAAATAACAGAACAGGGGTGCTCAAACTTTTTTTGACTGGGATCTACTTTTGAGTAGATTTACTTTTGGTTTAGTTTTGGTTTAGACCTGGTTTAGTCCCAGATTAGTCCCAGATTAGTCCCGGTTTAGACCTGGTTCAGACCTGGTTTAGTCCTGGTTTAGTCCTGGTTCAGACCTGGTTTAGTCTTGGTTTAATCCTGGTTCAGACCTGGTTTAGACCTGGTTTAGTCCTGGTTTAGACCTGGTTTAGTCTTGGTTTAGACCTGGTTTAGTCCCAGATTAGTCCCAGATTAGTCCTGGTTTAGACCTGGTTTAGTCCTGGTTTAGACCTGGTTTAGTCTTGGTTTAGACCTGGTTTAGTCCCAGATTAGTCCCGGTTTAGACCTGGTTTAGTCCTGGTTTAATCCCGGTTTAGTCCTGGTTTAGTCCCGGTTTAGTCCCGGTTTAGTCCCGGGGCCCTGCTGTCAGATAATCTGTCCCTTTGATGCAGAAATAACATGATAATATGACTCACACCATAAGAACGCGGTCAGGTAGTAACAGTTTGCCGTGTTCGTGTATCGCGCTGTAGGTCCACAGACTTTAATTATCCAGAGCTCCGGAGAAAGGGACATTGGTGATCGGTATCGGTGAATTTCGTCTTAAGGCAAGGGATTTTCATGCCTGCAGTGAAGCGGCGAAGCAAGTACTAGAGCAACTTGACTTGCAGTGACTTCCGTAAACACTGAGCACGCTCGCTGCGTGTGACCTCGTCGTGTCCTCCGGGGCGCATGCGCAAAAAAATCGGATTTCACAAAAAAATCGGAATTGAGCCTTAAGCCCTGACAATCGACTGACCCTTGGCCCCCGATCGACCTGTTGATCGTGATCGACGCATTGAGCACCTCTGCATTAGAACATAGTATAAACCTCACAAAAGACTATTTAATAATATAGGACCTTTAAAAGCATTCTGTTCACTTGATATTCACTGCTTCCTGCTCTTTTCACCTCTGGATTCTAAAATAATAATAATAAAAAAATCCTCCCAAATCATTCCCAGGTGAATTCCCTCTTTATCCCAAAAGCTTCATTCACTTAATGTCCCACAGAGACAGAGACCGGGGATTATCGGAGAGAGGGAGAAAGGGAGGGAGGGAGAGAGGAGGGATAAAAAGGGGAGGGAAGGAGGAAGAGAGGGAGGGAGGTGGAGACAGAGGGAGAAGGAGAGAGGGAGGAAAGAGCGAGGTGTAGAAGAGAAAAATGGAAAGAACGAGGAATTGACAAAGAGAACGGCGGACAGACGAGAGAGAGAGAGAGAAAGAGAGAGATGGGGAACGTTAGGAAGAATAGAGAAAGAGGAGAATTTAGGAGAGAAAAGGAAGGAAAGAGGAAGAGAAAGAGGTGGAACGGAAGGAGAGGAGGTATTATGGAGAGAGAGGAGGAGGAGAAGGAAGAGCAGAGGGAGGGGAGAGAAGGAAGGAGACAAGAGAACAGGAGATATAAGAGTCAGAAAGAAGGAGGGATAAAAAGGGGAGGAGGAAGAGAGGGAGGTGAAGACAGAGGGAGGAGAGAGGGGACCCTTAGAGAGAAAGAGAGAGAAAAGGAGGAAAGAGCAAGGTGTAGAAGAGAAAAGTGGGAAGAAAGAGAGGAATGGACAGAGAGAGAGAGAGAGAGAGAGAGAGAGAGAGAGAGAAAGATACAGGGACCGTTGGAGAGAGAGAGGCAGGGTGGAGGAGAGGAAATATTGAGAGTAATGAGGGTGAGAGAGAGAGAGAGAGAGAGAGAGAGAGAAGGAAGAGAGAGGAGGAGGAGGAGAAGGAAGAGCAGAGGGAGGGGAGAGAAGGAAGGAGAGGAGGGGGAGAGAGAGAGAGAGAGAGAGAGAGAGAGAGGTGGAGAGAAGGAAGGAAACAGAGAACAGGAGATATTATAAAAGTTAGAGAGAGGAAGGGTGGATAAAAAGGGGAGGGGAGGAGGAAGAGACAGAGGGAGGAGAGAGTGGAGAGAGAGGGAGGAGGGAGAGAGGTGTAGAGAGAGAAAAGTGGGAGAGAAAGAGAGGGAAGAGAGAAAGAAAGAAAGATACAGGGACCCTTAGAAAGAGGCATGGTGGAGGAGAGGAGGAGGGTGAGAGAGAGAGAGAGAGAGATGGGAAAAGTTAGGAAGAAGAGAGAAAGAGGAGAATTTAGGAGAGTAAAGAGGAAGGGAAAGGAGAGGCGATATGGGACGAGAGAGAGAGAGAGAGATAGAAGAGAAGGAAGGAGTGAAGGAGGAATAGATAGATAGATAGATAGATAGATAGACAGATAGATAGATAGAATAGAACAGGAATAACAGAGAACAGGAGATATAAGAGCTAGCGAGAGGAGGAGGAAGAGCGAAGGGAGGAGCTAGAGGGAGAGAAGCGAGGGAAGAATAAGCAGAGAGAGGAGAGAAAACAGATAGAGGGAGTAAAATAAGGAGAGAAAGATATCGGGGGAGGAAGAGGAGGAACCCGGAGACAGATGGCTGTAATCTGACCTCGTTAATCCCAGTAGAACGAGGAACCTGTTTACACTCGACTCAGACTCCACCTGCTACAGACACAAGTCACCGTGTTATTCCAGTTCACTCCTAAGTTTAAGTTTATTTGGTCGAAGACGTTTCGCAGCTCATCCAAGCTGCTTCGTCAGTTCTGGGTTATTGTTTATGTTTGTTTTTGTTTTTTTGTTGTTTCTATGTGTTTTTTAAATAATTTATTATAAAAAATCCGAATAAATACATTGTACAAATTGCATAAATTACATCTAGCTGAGGGTCCGCCCCCTCCTTGTCTCCATGGAAACGTTATTCTTTGTCTAGAATGTTCCACAGTATAAATTAAACCTATCTACCACGAAGGAGACGAGCAGGTGTTAATGACCAGGCTTTCACATTTCAATTTCTCAGCAGATGCTTTGCTTTGGTTCCAGTCTTACTTATCAAATAGAGTACAGTCTGTCACAGTAAACGGAGTAACCTCCCAGTGCCTCAGCAGCAGTGTCGGAGTCCCACAAGGCTCTGTACTCGGACCACTGCTATTTTCATTATACATCAACGATTTACCGGATGTCTGCCCTGAATTGAATACGTTGATGTATGCAGATGATGCTGTCCTTTTTATCCAGGGTAGGGATGTTAGCACTGTTGCTGCCAAGCTTACAACTGGACTTAGCAAGGTGCACAACTGGCTTCAACAAAGCTGCCTCTTACTCAATTTAAAAAAGACAGTTTGTATGACTTTCAGCAAAAAAACAGTGAATCAGTCAAACTCTTCTGTGTTTTTGGATGGAGAGGAATTGGAGTTGGTGACTCAATATAAATATCTCGGAGTTATATTAGATTGTAATCTCACATTCAAAAAACACATTAAAAAAGTTACAAATACCATCAAATTTAATATGCAAAATTTCAAACAGATTCGGCCATTCATTACAGCAGAGGCAGCAAAGTCTTACCTCCATTCTATGCTCTTCTCTCATATTGACTATTGTTTTACAGTGTGGTCATTTGCTGGTGTCACTGCTCTCAAGCCAATTGAACAACTGTACAAAAGATCAATAAAGATATTAGATCGGAAGCCCCAATCCTATCACATATGTCCACTTTTAGACAAATATAAGTTTTTAAATTTCGAAAATCTAAAATCTTTTAAATATTGTTGTTTTGTATATAAAGTCCTAAATGGCATTGCCCCACCACCTATGGTAGAATTCATCAAAAAAAGGAACCGTGAGACCAGCACGAGATCCACAATGAGGGGAGACTGTGAAGTCCAGTTTAGAAAGTGCACCTTTGCCCAAAACGTTCTTTCTATAAAGGGCTGTTTGAGCTGGAAGACTCTGCCTGCTGCAGTCAGGGACAGCGCCACCTTTGGGTCTTTTAAAAAACAACTAAAGGGTTGGCTATTTAATAATCAAAGATGTGATCACTAAAAATCATTTTAATCTTTTAATCTTTTTAGACTAGTGTGAGAGTGAATGTGAGTGCATGAAGCTGAGTGTGTGTATGTAAGTTGTAGTGAGTGAGTGAATGAGCACTATCATAGGCACTTTAACTAAAAGCACCTTAGTATTAGAACTACCTCATGGCATTTTAAGTGATTGTACAGATTTGTTTTATGTCTTGTCCAACCATGTGTATAATGTTTGTTGTATTGTCTTAGTCTAGACTGTGTTTTTATTATTGTCTGTCACTGCATGTTCTGCTCTTTTACTGTATCCTGTTTTACCCCTTCCAATGGGACTACGGATGGAAATTAGCTCCTAGCTAAATCCGGTGTATTTACGGCACTAGTCGTTCATTAATACATGCTGTCCCATTCAAATAAATAAATAAAAAAAATAATAAAAAAAAGGTTACAGCTCTACGCTACATTACAGCTCAGATCTGTGGAGAGGCGGCCCTATTCGCAGAAGGAATTATTGTATTTTTGAGCAATAGAAACACCCATAATGAATAAACGCTAGATGGAAATGTTTAAAGTCATACCGTGGAACATTCCCGGCAAAGCAATAACATCACAAGCAACCAGAAAAGTTATTGTTTTGTCTTTAATGTTTTCCGTAGTATGGCTTTAGACTTATCTTGCAGAGCTGCTGTGGCTAAGGTAAAAAGCACACGTATAAAATAGGTTTGTATAAAAATATTTAATTCCATAAATGACACGTATTTTCCTTCATAACAAACTCTGTTAAAAATCCCGACCTACCGACGTGTACAGAACATACACAGAATAAAACGCAGAGAACAGGACGGATACACACAAACGTAACTTCAGATTTCTCCTCTGCAAAGTACAAAGTGCAAGAAGACAAAGGTTTAAAATATTTGTACAGATTTACAAACCGGGTGAAGCGGGTTTCCCTTTCGGACGAATGTGGGTGAAAAGGCCAAAAAAGCATCTGTTCCGTAAAGTCCAACGCTAACGTGAAAGGACGAAGAAGGTATTTTAATACAGTCATACCTCACCTTACGAAATTTATTCATTCCAGAAGTGGTTTTGTAACGTGATTTTTTTCGTAAGTAGAGTTGCAATGTAAAAGGCCTGATTCGTTCCAAGGCCCCCAATACCCCCCTAAATCCTTTAAAACAAAATACAGGATGCTACAAATGTATTTATGTTTCGGGGGATTCGGGCGGCTGCGAAGCCGAGTGCGCATTATTTGAATTTTTGAGTTTTGAGTTACGCGTTTCGTAACTTGAATTTTCTTTCGTATTCAGAGACGAACATTTTACGTAAACGCGTTTCGTAACTTGGATTATTCGTTAGCTGGGTGTTGTGTAAGGTGAGGTATGACTGTACATCTGCAAAATTAGCTTTCTGAGCTTTTAATCATGTTATAACCTCGTTCTCTCATCAAAACACGTCATCATCTCCAGTTGTTTCATGCACCGATCCGATACTGGGATAGGATATTGGCTTCCAAATATCGGTTCAGTAGATATCCTAGTTTTACATAGACATTTGATGGAATAAGATGATTTACTGGTCGTACATGGCCCAGAAAATCTCAGAATATTTGAACTTTTATTTAGCTGTTGTTGCTCCATAACACATTTGGAAGAGTTGTCTCATGTATAATTTTTTTTAAAGTCTGTTTTCAGTCTCAGGACTTCTTTCTGTTGTGTGAAGAATCCCTCAGTCATCCAGGTAGAATCCATGGCAAAAGGAGAAATTCAGTTTGTCAAGTGGACACAGTTTATTTGGTCGAATACGTTTCGCAGACATGCCGGCCAGGTAAGGAATAGCTACACCCTTCCTCCCGGGTTCTGATTCTCTGTTGTCTTGTTTCTTGTCCTTGTCTCTCTTGGTTTTCTTGGCGTTTCTGAAAAACTACAGAGGATTTTCAGACAATATGAAATCCCATTCTATTTCAAACCCACAAACACGTTAAGACAAAAACTGGTCCATCCATAGGACAAAACATTGAGCCACAAACAAAGCAATGTGGTCTACTCCATTCAGTGTAGTGAAGACTGCAGTGAGCGCTACACTGGAGAAACAAAACAGCCACTTCACAAGAGGATGTACCAACACAGACGAGAGAGCCAGAGTGGACCTCAGTCTGCCGTACATCTCCACCTAAAAGGACCTCAGTCTGCCGTACATCTCCACCTAAAAGGACCTCAGTCTGCCGTACATCTCCACCTAGAAGCCACGGGCCACTCCTTTGAGGACAGTGAGGTACAGATCTTGACCAGGGAAAAGAACTGGTTTGAGAGGGGAGTTAAAGAGGCTATTTTTGTCAAAAAAAGAGAACCCTTCCTTGAACAGAAATGGAGGGCTCAGACACAATTTGTCCCCCATCTATAACTCTATTCTCAAACCTAAATCAAAACAAACAAAGGAAACAATAGGGTTAGCCAGGTCGGGTCCAGAGGTGTGAAAACACCCATAATGGTACTGAATGGGTATGCTAAACAAGAGCCCAGACAGAAACTGAAAACAAAGAGGTGTGATAGCTTCATAGTAATTTCATTGTAGTTAGCTCCTCCCTGCAGCTCGATATAAGCAGTGTCTACCAGCACTCTAGCCAGAACTGAAATAGTAGCTTGGAAGTGCTGCGAAAGGTATTTGTCCAAATAAACTGTGTCCAGTTGACAAACTGAATTTCTCCTTTTGCCATGACTTGTTTCTGTTGGTATTGGCAGATTCTTAAAGCTATAGAATCGGAATCGGTATCAGAACTGAAAAAGCTGGATCGGTGCATCTTTAGTTTCATTGACCATGTTTTCAAGGTTGTCTTACTCTGAGCCTCAGAAATCACTGGGTGTCAACTGTCGCCTATTGTTACGTAACAGAAAAATAACCTGTCCAAAATCAAAACCCTTCACCGGACTCGTTCTGAGCTTTTCTGTGGTCAAATTGCGAACAAAAACACAAGTAGATGGGGTGGATTCATATTTAAGTGATGAAATTTAAATAAAGGACAAAGTTGCATTGTTTTTCCTGTTGCAAAGACATAATTAGGCAACATTAATGTCTCTCCGCTCTTCAGCCCCCTCCTGTGGACTGTCTTTAGCAGAAGTACTCATTGGGCAGTCCCTCCGTTCTGGCCGTAGCCTCAGAATCCACGCTGGACCTCGCCGAAAGCAGACGATTCGATTCATCCAAGCGCGTCAAAAAATCGGTTTCCAATCCCGTTTTCCCCTTTCCCGCCGGTCCCAAAGTCTCAAACGTCACGTAAGAATCCTGAATATCTTTGGATTCTCTTCCCAATAATTTCTGACACCTTTTCTTCAACGCTCCACAGCAGACGATTAGCGTTAGAGGTACGGCTATCACGCAAGCTACTGTAATCACCACAACGTTGATGAGCTTCTGGGTACCACTAGCGCTTGCAGCTTCGTCCGTTGAAAATATTACGCATTGCTCCTTTTTTGGTATCAACCCTTTCACACAAATGCAAGCTATGTATTTCGTTTTCGGTACAAGTCCGTCAATTGTTATACGATTTTTCCCTGCGCCAACGTTAATCCTTCGCATGTCTCTTTCGCCGAAAATCGCATACAAAACACTAAATTCGGTAGTGTTTGTCGCAGAAGGCGCGCGCCAATTTAAGGATACGGTATGGTCGGTATCGCCAATAACTTTAACTGATCGTACAATGCGTTTTTCTGGAGCTTGTAGCGAAGATGCGTTAGCGGCAATGTTACTCAACACATCTTTATCCGATGGTGTACTTTTAGCGTCTTCGGAAACGCTGTAACTTTCGATTTCATATTTCCCGGTGACTGCGTTTTTGTTGAGAGGTTCGATGACGGGTTGGTTGGGCGCGGTGGTTGGGGGCGGGACATATCTAGCGATGAATTTTTCTTGATAGGCGGCTCGTCCGATCCCGTTCTTGCGTCCTCCGCGGTTGCGTTTGGAGGCTCCGCCCATCTCCTCGGAGCGAAAGGTGTCGGTGATCACGAGGGAGATGATGGCGTCGGCTGTTCCCACGAAGTTTGTGGCTTTGCAGATGTATTTGCCCGAGTCTTTGAACGAAACAGCAGGGACGCTCAGGATGGACCAGATGATCCCCTCTTTGGAGATCTCCTGTTGAACTGGAACAAGGAATGACAACAAAAACAACGTTAGAACAAAATACCCATGGGTGCTAAATTAGGCATAGAGAGATTTACTTTTTAAAATAAATTCCATAAATAATTCATTAAAAGTTTAAAAGCTTGTAATATAGTTCTGGCATAACAATGTTGTCCCGTGATTTGTGAACTAACAGACTAAGTGAAGACGTAATAATAGTATATTTAAAAAACATTCCACAATTTGTGACCATCTACAAATCCAATCTATTTTGATGTATTGATCAGAATTTTGTAGACATTTGCAAGTGACTGTAAATCCACAAAACCTGATGAATATAAAATTGCAAATTTTCAAACAATAATTCCAAACGTGATTATTTTGGCCACTTATATTTTGAAATATGTGTCCCACCACGACTTTGAGCCCTCAAGTCGGCATTACAGATTCTCAGGAAATGCGTTTTTTGTGGGGGGTTTTTTCTCTAAATTTGTGATTTTCGTTTTTTTGTAGAATGTGCTACTTGAGATCATGAAGAAGCCTCTCCATGTTTCAGATAACAGCATTAGTGACGTTAAAAACATACATTTTTTATTTCAAAAGGGCTTGTTTTTGCGGAATGTATAGATCAACTTATTTTGCCAAGCTCGCACGCCCGCCAATCCTGTTGCGTAGCGCAGAAGGGGGATTCGCCTTACGCCTATCAGCTGTGAAGAGCTTGTGCATATGTAAGCGGCACTGAGACAATAAGGACATGAAAATGGACTTTTAACTTCTACTTGGACACATGACACGTTCGGGAGACCTTCGGGACAGGTTCAGGACACATCCGTCCATTTCTCCAGAGCTCGTGTACAGAGTGCGATTTGGCTCCGAAACACACAATACGCGTTTACACGTGGAGATACGCCGAAAACACTGCAACACGGGGTGAGTCATAATTATGATCATATTTGCATCAAATGGACTTTATAGACTTTATATCTGCATCAAATGGACTTTATAGACTTTAGGACATGTTTAAATACTAATTCAGCTTTCGTGTGGCGATCACATTGCGATTGCATTTTCAGTGTCTATTTTAAACATGTAAGATTATTGACATTGAAGAAAAAACTAATTTGTCGAGTTTGTAGATATGGTCATGAGCTCTGGGTAATGACCAACAGGACGAGATCGCGGATACAAGCGACCGAAATGAGTTTCCTCTGCAGAGTGGCAGGGCGCTCCCTTAGAGATAGGGTGAGGAGCTCAGTCACACGGGAGGAGCTCGGAGTAGAGCTACTGCTCCTCCACGTTGAGAGGAGCAGCTGAGGTGGCTCGGGCGTCTGTTCCGGATGCCTCTTGGATTCCGCAGTTGTTCCAGACATGTCCCATCGGGAGGAGGCCCCGGGGAAGACCCAGGACACGCTGGAGGGACTATGTCTCTCGGCTGGCCTGGGAACGCCTTGGGGTCCCCCCGGAGGAGCTGGAGGAAGTGTCCAGGGTGAAGGAGGTCTGGGCGTCCCTGCTTAGACTGTTGCACCCAGCCCCGGATAAGCGGAAAAAAATGGATGGATGGAGTTTGTAGAATTTTGGCCTTTAATGACTATTTTGTCATCTTTTACCCATTTCATTATTTTATCTTGATCCAAATGAATAAAGACAGACAGGTTTACCTAGAATGTACCACAGTATGTTCTTAAAATAACATCAGCTCCATGGAGACAAACAGGTGGATGAACTCCACCAGAAAAGTTACATATTCCATCTTTAAATTTATCAAATACCAATTATGTCCATTCAAATTGTGATTCTGCTCTAATTGCAGCCCTAAAATCTACTATTTTGTTGCTATACTTAGGCTGCGTCCCATTTCTCTGTCTTACCCCTTCGTCTTACCCCTACCCCTTGGTTTTGCGCGTTCATGTGAGGGCAAGGGGTGTCCCGATTCTAATTTTGATCAAGGGCTCAGGCCACGACCTCGGGCTACATACCCCTTGAAACGAAGTAAGCTCTCGACCAGACTTGAAACGAAGGGGTACGCCTACAAGCTCAGGCAGGTTTTGGGATCAGGATGGCAGCGTCACATCGACCAGCCAAGGAGTCTCATAAATGTATTTTCTGCAGTTGTAATAATCGATTAACAGTTTAGCAGGTTTACAATTATGACACTTATGTTCTACGTTACTTTTAGGTCGTTTTCACACCAGGAAAGTCCGATAGTTCACTTGCTTTGGTTCAGACCAATTTTTTTTAATTTTTTTTAATTTTGGTGCGGTTCGCTTTCACACTGCACTTTTTTTCTAAGTGAACCAACATCTATAAACAAAAGCACGTGTGCTGAGGTCGCTCAGCCATTGGACAGAAATGAGCCGTGTCAAAACGCCGTGTCCAAACACGGAAGGAGGAGAATAATGGTGTTACGTGCTGTTTTCAGTGTCGTCAGAGCGATATGGTTTGCTCAGTTTTTACAGTTTACACAAATGTTTGAGCAGCATCGTGAGGTTTACACTATTTTACAATCAATTTACAAACGATGAAGACACAGGGCAAGACGGCTACGGAGGACAGCGCTCATGTGCGCATCAACTTCTGACTCTTGCTCTTCACGCAAAACGTAAGTAAGCCTCGTTTAGTTTATTTTCGTTTCCTTTAGTTTCGTTTCGTCAGCCTCGGTTTTCCATAATGCTCGACATACGACGGGAGCTCGTTAAGTACAAAAAGACAACTTGTGTTAGATCGAGTCCGGTCTGCATTCTCACCTCAAACAAACCGCACCAGAGTTCGAATGGAACCGGACCGAGACCGACCTTTTTAGGTGGTCTCAGTTTGCTTGTTTGCTCCGGATCAAGATTTTTGTTTTTTATTCACACCAGCCCAAAAGGTCCGAATCAAAGGAGCAAACGAACTCTGGTTCGTTTTAAACGAACCAAACAAGGCAGGTGTGAAAACGACCTTAGTGAACTGTTGTTGCAGTTTTAATTGTAGTGATGTCTATTTAGCTGATGTCATCATTTTCATCGAACTTTCATGCATAAACAAGCTAGATTTTTTGTCGAGCTGAGGTACCCGATAATCCTTGACATTTGTTTACGTTTGTTTGCGTCGCCTCTGTAGACGTAGCAGCTCAGGTAGAGGCGAGGGACGATGACGCAAACGGTAATCGAGTGGCGTCCCGTTTCTTAGGGGAACATTCGTACCCCGAGCCCTCTCAGCTCGGTATCGAGGGGCAAGACACAGACATAGATAAAGAGGAAGGGGTAAGACAGAGTAATGGGACGCAGCTTTAACCCTTTTCTCCTTCATTCTCTCTCTTTTCATCTTTCCTATTTTCTTCTTCACTCACTTGTCCCGTTGACCTTCTTTCCGTCCGCTCGGCTCCAGCCCAGTTCGGGGATGGGCACGCCGATGGTCCCGCACCGGAGCAGGACGTTGTTGCCCAAAGAGCTCCTGACCCTGGCCACGGCCGTGTGCACCTTCGGGCCCTGGCACCTCTGCAGCTCCGTCTCCGAGAACAGCGCCCCCGCCAGGCTGTCCGGGGAACTGCACTTCAGCCTGGTGTCTATGAGCGCCACAGACGAGGACGGGGACTTCTGGAACTGGACCAGGTCAAACAGGCGGCAGTCACATGTCCAGGGGTTGTCATGGAGACCTGAGGAGTAAACAAAAATGTAAATGTAACGTGAGAAAGCAGGAAAACAATGTCAAAGCTGTTTATTGCAAAAATACATCGCAATTTTACAATACTGTCAGTTAACGCCGTTTCAGTTACATTCTGAAAGTTACGTTCTTGCATTTTTCTTCCCGTATATTCACTACAAGTCTTTTAAGGGCCCGTCTTACGCTATTTTCTGATCTGTTCTAATGTTTCCTCATCACAAACACACCTGGAGTTGTGTTTTGATTCATTCACACACCAAAACCAAAACCAAATACACTCTGTTCCACCTTGTGATGTCATGTGGTAATACACAAGGTTATTATGGTTAACGAAAACAAACGGAAAAACGGAAAAATAAAATTGAAAAAATATTTTCATTAACAAATAAAAACAAAAATTAAAATAAGAAAACAATAACTAACTGAAACTGTATTGTGTGTTTACAAAGCTAACTAAAACTAACTGAAATTATAGATAAACTAAGCCAGGACTAAACTAGGACTAAACAAGGACTAAACTAGAACTAAAGCAGGACTAAACTAGGACTAAACTAGGACTAAACCAGGACTAAACTAGGACTAAACAAGGACTAAACTAGAACTAAAGCAGGACTAAACCAGGACTAAACTAGGACTAAACTAGAACTAAAGCAGGACTAAACCAGGACTAAACTAGGACTAAACAAGGACTAAACTAGAACTAAAGCAGGACTAAACTAGGACTAAACTAGGACTAAAGCAGGACTAAACCAGGACTAAACTAGGACTAAACCAGGACTAAACTAGACCTAAAGCAGGACTAAACTAGGACTAAACTAGGACTAAACTAGAAGTAAAGCAGGACTAAACCAGGACTAAACTAGGACTAAACAAGGACTAAACTAGAACTAAACTAGAACTAAAGCAGGACTAAACTAGGACTAAACTAGGACTAAACTAGAACTAAAGCAGGACTAAACCAGGACTAAACTAGGACTAAACCAGGACTAAACTAGAACTAAAGCAGGACTAAACTATGAGTAAACTAGAACTAAACTAGAACTAAACCAGGACTAATAGAACTAAACTAGGACAATTAAAAGAAAAAAAACGTATTGTTTGTTTACAAAACTCAAACTAACTGAAATTATCGATAAATCACTCTTTGTTTTGTCCTTTTTTGGCGTTGGTAAATGTGGAAGTTTTGGTGTGTATTTTTATTTGTTTTTGCACTTAAGGCTGCAGCTTGTGGACGGCTTTGGTTGTTGTGGGGGTAAACCTGAATAAATGTTTTAAAATTGTATTTGTTTGTTGTAAGTTTGAGAACACAATAGTTTCTTTTTGAATCCTGCACTTGACAAATAACCCAAAGTATAACCCAAAAACTAAAACGAATAAAAACTAAACTAAAACTGAGCAGTTAGAAAAAAACTAAAACTATCAGAGCCGCTCTAAAAACGAATTCAAACTAACTGAATTAGAGGGGGGAAAGTCAAAACTAAAACTAAACTATCATGAAAAATCCAAAACTATTACAATCTTGGTAATACAGGAAGTGCTCCACTGTGTTTTTAAACTCCACACACCTTCACTAGAATCATTTGCATCATTCAGCCCTTGAATTGCTGATCTCCACTGAAATAAAGGTAAAAGGAGCTTTAAAACTACCACTATATGACATCACAACAGAGCGTTTTGAGCTTTGGAGATGTAACAGACGAATAATAAAGTGTTACTCAAACATGTGAGTGAAACAAAACACAATTCCAGGTCTGTTTTTAAGGAGGAAACGACATTAGAACATGACTTAAAGCTCACAAGAGTCAATTTTGCGTAAAATATAGAAGCGGGGGCCAATATTTCTATCATTTTTGGCTAGCACTTATTCATCACAGCGAGAAGGTTGCAGAAGGCCTTCTTATGTGTCCCCCCGTGTCTGGGTGGGTTCCTCTGGTTTCCTTCATCAACAGGTCAAATCCTCCAGCTAAGAGGGTCCTGACCAAGACTAGACCAAGATCTGGAGATGGTCCCACTGCTCTTGACAAGTTTAACCCAGACACACTGAAGGACAGGTTAAATGCAGAGACAATAAAGCAGATTATCGGCCAATATCTTATCTCTCACTTTTAAAGATCCCATGACATGGTACTTCTTGATGCTTTTATATGGCTCCTTAATGGTTCCCTAATACTGTAAATGAATCCTTCTTCAAAATCAACACTCAGTGCATGAGAAACAGAGATAAGATGAGAAAGAGTAATTTTTCTCTCTCTGAACACTCCATTCTGGGCGTTGTTGCTTGAATGCAAATGAGGAGAAAAGAGATGGCCTATAGTAGAGGGTGGGGGCGTGGCCAAACTCTCCGCTCTCCGCTCTCCGCTGTCCTCTCTGATCCATTTCTGTGTTTTTGCGTGGAGAAGAGATTTGAAGCGTTCCATTGAAAAATAAACACATTTTCACAGAATTAAACCACTGCTGTTCAAAGGTCCAGAGGCTCAGATAAAGGACTTCTGAGCCTAGAAACACTCGGACGTGCCTCCAGGCAAATAAAAAAACGCATTTCTCATTGCCTAGCGCATTCGCAGTCCAAACTCTCTGGGCGTGATTTACAGAGACGCTGAGTTCAGACAGACGGGGGTGGAACTGCATTTGCATTTCTTTTTTCGATCTGACGTCAATAAGGTGCCTTGTTCAAAATCGCCCGTTTGAGCTCCGATTTTTTGTAACGCAGAAAAGGATCGCAAATGCTCAGTTTAGACATTTCGCAACTTTTAACCATGGGGGGGGGGGCCTAAACAGGGTAGGGGAGCTCACATTAACGTTCAAAAACCTCAGAAAGTGAAAATTTCATGCCATGGGACCTTTAAACAATGACATCAGTTGTGTGAAGAATCCCTCAGTCGTCCAGGTAGAATCCATGGTAAAAGGAGAAATTCAATTTGTCAACTGGACAAAAGTTTATTTGGTCGAAGACGTTTCGCAGCTCATCCAAGCTACTTTGTCAGTTCTGGTTAGAGTGCTGGTGGACACTGCTTATATCGAGCTGCAGGGAGGAGCTAACTACACTGAAATTACTATGAAACTATCACACCTTTGTTTTTCAGTTTCTGTCTGGGCTCTTGTTTAGCATACAAAACAACCACTTCACAAGAGAATGTACCAACACAGACGGGCGTGCCAGAGTGGACCTTCATCTGCCGTACATCTTCACCTAGAAGCCACGGGCCACTCATTTGAGGACAGTGAGTTTCAGATCTTAGCCAGGGAAAAGAACTGGTTTGAGAGGGGAGTTAAAGAGGCTATTTTTGTTTAAAAAAATAAATAAATAAATAAATAAAGAGAGAATCCTTCCTTGGAACAGGAATGGAGGGGTCAGACACTATTTATCTCCCATCTATAATTCCATTCTCAAACTTAAATCAAAACAAACAAAGAAAACAATAGGGTTAGCCAGATCAGGTCCATTATGGTACTGAATGGGTATGCTAAACAAGAGCCCAGACAGAAACTGAAAACAAAGAGGTGTGATAGTTTCATAGTAAGCTCGATATAAGCAGTGTCCATCAGCACTTTAACCAGAAATGACGAAGCAGCTTGGATGAGCTGTGAAATGTCTTCGACCAAATAAACTTTGTCCAGTTGACAAATTGAATTTCTCCTTTTACCAATGACGTCAGTTAAAGGTCCCATGGCATGAAATTTTCACTTTCTGAGGTTTTTGAACGTTAATGTGAGCTCCCCTACCCTGTTTAGCCCCCCCTTCATGGTTAAAAGTTGCGAAATGTCTAAACTGAGCATTTGCGATCCTTTTCTGCGTTACGGAACTCGTTCGGAGCTCAAACGGGCGAGTTTGAACAAGGCACCTTATTGACGTCAGATCGAAAAAAGAAATGCAAATGCAGTTCCACCCCCGTCTGTCTGTACTCAGCGTCTCTGTAAATCACGCCCAGAGAGTTTGGACTGCGAATGCGCTAGGCAATGCGAAATGCGTTTTTTTATTTGCCTGGAGGCACGTCCGAGTGTTTCTAGGCTCGGAAGTCCTTTATCTGAGCCTCTGGACCTTTGAACAGCAGTGGTTTAATTGTATTTTATGTGGAAATGTGTTTATTTTTCAATGGAACGCTTCAAATCTCTCCCCCCGTGCAAAAACACGGAAATGGATCAGCTGAGCGCTCAGAGCCAGAGCGGAGAGTTTGGCCACGCCCCCAGCCTCTACTATAGGTCAGCTCTTTTCTCCTCATTTGCATTCAAGCAACAACGCCCATTATAGACTGTTCAGAGAGAGAAAAATTACTCTTTCTCATCTTATCTCTGTTTCTCATGCACTGAGTGTTGATTTTGAAGAAGGATTCATTTACAGTATTAGGGAACCATTAAGGAGCCATATAAAAGCATCAAGAAGTACCATGTCATGGGATCTTTAAAGGTGCGTTATGCCGGGTAAGATCTGTGGAGAGGCGACCCTGCTCACAGTGCAAATGCATGTTTTTTATGGCACTTCTGAACAATAAAAAAAATAAATAATGTTTGTTTTCTTCATCGTGGGAACAGGCTGATCTTCTCTTTGTTTTATCTTTACGCTCATTAAAGAAGGCTCTGTTTCTCCACCATTGCGGGATCTTTGTGTCCTTTTGTTCCACTGAAGCTAATTTGAAAACAACGCGTCACCATTTAATCTGAACCTTTTCATGGAAGCTGTGACGCTTCAGTGACACATATATTTAGACTAATCCTGTTCTACCTTTTACTTAAACCCACAACACACACACACACACCACACACATACACACATTTTACTGAAGTAATGTTTAAATAAAATGCTACTTTCTACATTTCTACATCTTCAGCTTGAGTAATATTATTTTTGAACTGACAACGCTCTTTACGTTAGTTAAAATCCAACTTTAAATGTTATGGTTTAACTTGAAAACATGAATTTAAGTTACATTTAGTTCATTTAAAGTTGAAATAATAATACGTGCTGTCAAGATTCGTCTTATTCACTGTTTACACGAGAACGCTTACGGGTAAATACTCTTCTTCGCATAGACTTTATCAGATTGTCAATTGTGGCCTGTGGAATGTTGGTCCACTCCTCTTCATGGTTGTGCGAAGTTGCTGGATATTAGTGGGAGCTGGTACACTCTGTCGTATACACCGGTCAAGCACATCCCAAACATGCTCAATGGGTGACATGTCCGGTGAGTATGCTGGCCATGCAAGAACTGGGACATTTTCAGCTTCCAAGAATTGTGTACAGATCCTTGCAACATGGGGCCGTGCATTATCTTGCTGAAACATGAGGTGATGTTCATGGATGTATGGCACAACAATGGGCCTCAGGATCTCATCACAGTATCTCTGTGCATTCAAAATGCCATCAATAAAATGCACCTGTGTTCTTCGTCCATAACAGCCTTTGAAGAGGAGTGGACCAACATTCCACAGGCCACAATTGACAATCTGATAAACTCTATGCGAAGAAGATGTGCTGCACTGCATGAGGCAAATGGTGGTCACACCAGATACTGACTGGTTCTGAGTCCCCAGACCCCCAATAAAGCAAAAAAAAAAAATGCACATTTCGGGGTGGCCTTTTATTGTGGGCAGTCTGGGGCGCACCTGTGCACTGGTCATGATGTCGGATCGGCATCTTGATGTGGCGCACCTGTGAGGTGGGGTGGATTGTCTCGGCGGGGCAGAGGTGCTCGCTGTCACACATTTGGACAGATTTGTGAACAATGTTTGAGAGAAATGGTAGTGTTGTGTATCTGGAGTGAATTTTGGATCTTTGGGTCCATCTCAGGAAAAATGGGAGCAAAAACAAAAGTGTTGCGTTTATATTTTTGTTGAATGTATATTGTTTATTATATTGTATATTATATTGTATATTATATTGTATATTATATTGTATATTATATTGTATATTATATTGTATATTATATTGTATATTATATTGCTGTATTCCAACTCTAAAGGTGCTATTACTTAATTTACTCTAGTATCGTTTAAATAAATTGCACTTGTACGAATTATTTTATTGTGTACTTTCTGCTACTTCAACTTCATTCATTCATTCATTCATTTTCTTCCGCTTTTTTCCATTTTCTGGGTCGCGGGGGCAGCAGTCCAAGCAGTGTTCTGCTGCCCAGAACACAATGCACAATGCACCCGCGGAAGGATTCATGGGGGCTGGTGCATTGTGTTCTGCTGCCCAGAACACAATGCACCAGCCCCCATGAATCCTTCCGCGGGTGGTGGGTCCACAGGAGTACTTCAACTTCAGTGATATTAATATTGATTAAAATGTGCTTACTTTTGTTAAATCCAACTCCAGATATTTGTAGCTAATGTCTTTCTCAGACGAAGCAGGAGCGAGTGTTCTGTATGAATTGCCTTACTTCCTGTTGTGTGAATTTTCCACAGTATAGCATTAAACTTAGCTATCACCACGGAGACAACCAGGTGGACCAAGTTACAAGATCTTTAGAGACTAAGTGACACCACTGATATATAATTTTAAAAAAGTGTTCTTCAGGGTGTGTTTGAGCAGTTAGTACGGTAGATATATTTAATGCTTTTCTGAGGAACATGCAGGTTAAGCAGAAACATCTCCATGGAGACAAGTATTTGAGACCAGGCCTGAGACCAGACCAGAGACAAGCCTGAGACCAGGCCTGAGACCAGAGTCCAGACCAGACACCAGACCAGACACTAGACCAGAGACCAGACCAGAGACCAGACAGAGACCAGACAGAGACTAGGCCTGAGACCAGAGACCGGACCAGAGACCAGAGACCGGACCAGAGACCAAACCTGAGACCAGGCCAGAGACAAGCCTGAGACCAGGCCTGAGACCAGAGTCCAGACCAGACACCAGACCAGACCAGAGACCAAACCAGAGACCAGAGACCAGACCAGAGACCAGACCAGAGACTAAGTCTGAGACCAGACCAGAGACTAGAGACCAGACCAGAGACCAGACCAGAGACTAGACCTGAGACCAGACCAGAGACCAGAGACCAGACCAGAGACCAGACCAGAGACCAGACCAAAGACTAGGCCTGAGACCAGAGACCGGACCAGAGACCAGAGACCAGACCAGAGACCAGACAGAGACTAGGCCTGAGACCAGAGACCGGACCAGAGACCAGAGACCAGACCAGAGACCGGACCAGAGACCGGACCAGAGACCAGACAGAGACTAGGCCTGAGACCAGAGACCGGACCAGAGACCAGAGACCAGACCAGAGACTAGGCCTGAGACCAGAGACCGGACCAGAGACCAGAGACCAGACCAGAGACCAGACCTGAGACCAGACCAGAGACCGGACCAGAGACCGGACCAGAGACCAGACCTGAGACCAGGACTGAGACCAGACTAGAGACCAGGCCTGAGACCAGAGACCGGACCAGAGACCGGACCAGAGACCAGAGACCAGACCAGACCAGACACTAGACCAGAGACCGGACCAGAGACCAGAGACCGGACCAGAGACCAGAGACCGGACCAGAGACCAGAGACCGGACCAGAGACCGGACCAAAGACCAGAGACCAGACCAGAAACCGGACCAGACACCAGACCAGAGACCAGACCAGAGACCAGACCAGAGACCAGGCCTGAGACCAGAGACCGGACCAGAGACCAGAGACCGGACCAGAGACCAGAGACCAGACCAGAGACCGGACCAGAGACCGGACCAGAAACCAGGCCTGAGACCAGAGACCGGACCAGAGACCAGAGACCGGACCAGAGACCAGAGACCAGACCAGAGACCGGACCAGAGACCGGACCAGAGACCAGAGACCAGACCAGAGACCGGACCAGAGACCGGACCAGAGACCAGACCAGACCAGAGACCAGACCAGAGACCAGGCCTGAGACCAGAGACCAGACCAGAGACCAGACCAGAGCCCGGTCCCATTTGTCAAAAAAGTTCCATAGTGCACCTTTAAGTATTTACCTTGGGTTGTTCTGGCTGCAGCCACACACCTTTATCGTACTCGTCCAAAATCCCCAAATCAAGATTAATACAATTACTCGTGGATTTCAGAATGATGAAAAATTACAACTGTTACCATGGCAATTCACAATATAAAATTAAATGTTATATCTTTTGTCTGGACTGGAAAAAGTGATGGTTTTTTTCTTACCTAGAATAAGTTTGGACTCTGTTTCTTGCGCTGGTTTCACCGTTAGCCACATCTCCAACACATTCCCAGGAACGGTCCCTAAATTATTACTCGACAAATCCAGATACGTGACGTTCTTTATGTATCCGATCGCTTCAGCCGGGATGGAGTTTATCTTGTTGTTATGCAGGTCTAAAAGTCTCAAATTAGGCATATTATTTAAGGATTCCCACGGGAAACTTGTGAGAACGTTCCCATCGAGTCTCAGCTCATTTAAATTGTTCAATCCTCGGAAACTGTCCACGTTTACAGAGGAGAGGGAGTTGAAGGACATCCAGAGGAACTCCAGCCTGTTCAGGTAGTGGAAGTTATCGCCGGAGATTCGGGTTATGGCGGTTTTTTCGATGCGGAGTTTGGAGGTGTCCATCGGGAAGTTCGAAGGGATGACGGAGATTTCAGGATCGTTGCAAAGTACGCTCCTAGAAAGACAAAAATAAGTAGAAAGTCCATTCATTTGTGTCCTTTATAGTGGACATTGAGTTAACCAGTGTGCGTCTGTGTGCGTTTTGAGATAGACTCTAGTTTGTGGCTGCACTATGATAAAAAGAAATAATAATATAATAATAATAATAATAAAAATAATCATCATCATCATAATCATAATCATAAATTAAAATAAAATAAATAAAAATACTTAAATACATAAATAAATAAATACATGAATAAATAAATACTTTACAAAATAAATAATAAATAATATATATATAAATAAAAATAATTAAATACGTAAATACTTCAATAAATAAATAAATAACTAATATATGTATATAAATAAAAGAATTAAATACATAAATAAATACTTCAATAAATAAATAAATCAAATAAAAATAATTATGTATATGAATAAAAAATTTAAAAATATAAATAAATACATAAATAAATAAATACATAAGTAAATAAATAAAAATAAATAATATATATAAATACAAATAATTAAATATATAAATAAATACTTAAATACATAAATAAAAATAATTAAATATATAAATAAATACTTAAATACATAAATAAAAATAAATAGTATATATAAATAAAAATAATTAAATATATAAATAAATACTTAAATACATAAATAAAAATAAATAGTATATATAAACAAAAACAATTAAATATATAAATAAATACTTAAATACATAAATAAATAAACACATAAATAAATACTTAAATAAATACATAAGAAATAAAAATTTGAGGCGACTGTAGAAGTTTGTCAGAAATGTTGGTTATCAAAAAAAAAATAAAAGTTTTTGTTAGGTCGTTAACTTCACATGGACCAAACTGTCCCCGATGTCCATTACAGAGGACATGTTACAACATTATGAATAAAATTAACAAAATGTAAATGCTGAGGTGTTCATTTACCTCCAAATAGAAAATTAAAATAATAATAATTTAGACAAACTTTTTTTTTTCTTCAGGTCCCAGGAGGATAATGTTGTTTCGTCATCGCAAACAGACCTGGAGTTTTGTTTTTGTTTCATTCACACATGTTTAACGCACAAACTCTGCAGATTTAGGCTGAGTTTTTCTTCACTCAAACTGAAAACACTTTGTGATGTCATGTCGTGATACAGGAAACGCTCCATTGTGTTTTTAAACTCCACACACCTTCACAGGAATCATTTGGATAGTTTCAGCCTTGGAATTGCCGATCTCTACTGAACTAAAGGTCAAAGGAGCTGTTAACTTGAAAGCTACCACTTCATGACATCACAAGGTGCAACAGAGCTTTATTATTAGACAGTCTAATAAGGTTTGTTTTAGTTTTGTTTCGTCTTATGTTGTATTTTGTACACTTGCACTACCAGAGAGAAACGAAATTTCGATTCCCTGTATGTTGAACACATGTGGCAGAATTGACAATAAAGCTGACTTTGATATTGATCTTTGAATATATATTGTATATACTGAAACATGTTAAAACTTATGAAAAACAAGATAAAGTATCACATGTGTTACAATAATGTGGAGCCCAACTTTTGTCCTGATCTCCAACTTTGCGACCAAAGTAAAGGTGTTCTGCCTTTTTAACCACTGCAGTTATGTCGCGCTTTTGTGATGCAAACGTAACAGAAGATAAAAATTTACACCAATCAAGAAGCAATTTGTGAAGAAAAGTTGAAAAATATGTTGAAAATTAGACGTATAAAGTTCACTGATGACATCGCACTAGTGAGAACTCTGTCTAAAACTTCACCACATTTAACTTTTCTTTTTTGTTTTGATACTTTAAACATTAATTCAACAAATTAAAGTTGTTTTCTTATATTTGTATTTGTCAGATGATAAATTCTGTGTACATTAGATGAGTTTTTCTAGGTAACACTTCTAGTATGACGTGATGATTATGTGGGTTGTTCACACAATTTCGAGGCGTCTCTGATATGAAATCCAAAAATATTTGATGTTAAAACTGTAGACATATTAAAATGAATGTATGTGAATGTGCAGACAGGTTTCAGATAGAACTGTTGCTTGTAGACACACTGTACCTTCTGATAAACTACCGGTTTTGCCTTATTTTGCATAAATTTCCTATTTTGGCCCAATACTATATCTTGGAAACTATAAACAATCAGCACTTCTGACTTACTTTTTCTTTATTAGTGACCTAAACCAAGAAAGATGTCACTACAGTGGTACCTCACCTTACGAAATTAATTCGTTCCAGAAGTGGTTTCGTAATGTGAATTTTTCGTAAGTTGAGTAGCTATTTCAATGGAAAAAGCCTGATTCGTTCCAAGGCCCCGATCCAAGTTTTTTTTTTAATAGTGTAACTTTTTTTTATAGTGTAACACTGTGTTCTGCGTAGAGACTGTAGACCCAGGACTAAACGTGGACTATACCAGGTCTAGACCAAGGTCTAAACCTGGACTGGACCAGGTGGATTAAAGCGCCGTGTGCGGGTCTATTTCCTGGTTTTGTATCGAGTCACGGCTGAGGCGAGCAGCAAGGAGGACCGCACGCAGTCTGAGCGCATGAACGAGACCCGTGCTCAAACCGTGCCTCCTCTAGACCTCCTCTAGACCAGGTCTAGACCACCGCGGCTCTTGCATGCGTTCGTTCATGCGCTCAGACTGCGTGCGGTCCCCCTCGCTGCTCGCCTCAGCCGTGACTCGAAACGAAACCAGGAAATAGACCCGCACACAGCGCTTTAATCCACCTGGTCTAGTCCTGGTTTAGTCCTGGTCCAGTCCTGGTTTACTCCAGGTTTAGTCCTGGTCCAGTCCTGGTTTAGTCCAGGTCTAGACCTGCTGTCAGCCCCGCGCCGGGTCATGCTGCGCTATCACACACGTGTCCGCGCAGTTTTCTCCCACCCCCCCCCCCCCCCCACACACACACTTCACTATTAATAATTTTGTTGAAAATCTATGAAAGTTTGAGTGTTTAAACGAGAGACAAATGTGAGAAAAGTTTAAATTCAGTCTGAGAAAAGCGTATAATGTGTGTCGCTGAGCACGCATTATTTGAATTTTTGAGATTTCGCGTTTCGTAACTTGAATTTTCTTTCGTATCTAGAGACCAAAATTTAACGTGAAGGCGTTTCGTAACTTGAAATTTTCGTTTGTTGTGTCTTTCGTAAGGTGAGGTGCCACTGTACTTTAGTTCCGGAAGCATTTTGCTTGTAGACCAGTGTAATTGCAGCTGTTTTTACTGCTAACCTTGGAAATCATGCATTCTTACTGTGAGCGGGGTCGCTTTTCCGCAAACCTGACCTGTGACTTGGTCAAGTGGCATCACCCGTTTGTCTCCATGGAGATACACGAGTTTAACGCCATACGGTGGAATCTGTGGTCCGTCATGGTGTAGTGGGTTGAATATTTACCCACTCGCCTGAGAGTTAACAGTTCTACGGTGAGCGAACTGTACTGTTTTGGCCAAAGGAAGGGCATCTGATTTAAACGCCTGTGCTATAATTTCAAAATAAAATAAACTAAAACATAAAACAATAAAACTTCCATTAAAACTACTGCATTTAATAACTTACAAGTACAATATTGCAGTAGAAAGTTTGACAAAAACAAAATTTAACACTGAAATCCTATGAGAACCTGTCATTTTTTGTTTAGAATTTTCCAAACGATTCAAAAATTATAATAATAAATGTTTAAAATTTTCAAGTTGAAGTCTAAAAGTCCAACCCCATGACACCATTTAAAGGGCGTGTGGTAGAAAAAGCATCGTACCGTACCTGCAAAGAAGATTAGCACGAGTTAATCCTGGGCTATCTGCAGAAGCTAAGAACGCTCTACTCAGAATCGTTATTTTCAGGCAAATTATTTTTACATTTCAACACAAATTTCAAATATTTCACAAAACTTACCTCGCCTTGGACCCATCGCTTAACTTATGGAAGAAGCAGCTGCACTGAATCGGGCAAGAATAGACAAAAAGGGTTTTCAGAGCTAGTAAAAGTGAGCAGAAGGCAAAAAGAAAACGCATTTTTACCAGTTCGCGAGCTTCTAAAAACGCTAAAACTAAACTAAAGCTTGAGCGTTTTGCGGATTCTCTAACGGGACGTTGTGTTCATGATGGAAGAAGCGTCATCCGGGCTCCATATGTCGATAAAACGGAGAGAGGGAGCGAGGGAACGAGGGAGGAGAGAGGACAGAGAGAGAGAGGGAGGATTAGAGGAGAGGAGCAGGTCCATTCACACGATCAGAGAGGAGAATACAGCGCTCTGATTGGACGAAGGGCGGGTTGTGTCATCACTCTTCGGGTTTATGTTCGCACGCTGCAGCTGGTGTCAACAACGTTCCCTCCAAGTGTGATGCTAACTGTAGGCATGCTCTGTCTGAAGCTCTGGCACTCAAATTAGACTTTATCTGAGTTTTATTTTAACACAATCTGACCATAAAGAACAGATTAATCTGATTTATCTGATTCATCTGTCTGTTTCCATTGTTGGTATTCATAATTTCTTTACAATTGTTGGATCATTCCAGAATTGGAGGACATTTTGGCTTTAAAATTCTTGAAAAATAAACCTTCACTTTTCTGATTTTCTGCTACATATTCATCAATAATAGGTAATAAACTATCAAATGCTTGATTAGTTCAGCTTACGGATCAATGGTACAATTTTTATTACATGATTTATTTGGTTTATTTCCTCTAATCACAGTAACAGGGTTGCAGGTAACAGGGTTGCAAATCCACATTAATGTTCGCTTTATGTCAGGAGTAGAAGCTGTTTAGCTGTTACTGCTAATCAAGAGGGAAAACTTATTTATGCAAATACGTAAAGGAAAAAAATAATAATTGTTTTATTCTGATCATTTGCATAACAGGGTTGCATGAGGCAGAGTGAGACATTCAATCAAGGCTAACTATGTTATAAAAATATGAAAAATAGAAGAGAAGACAAACCTTTGCTCTGCCCATTCTTTTGGAAAACTGTTTGATGATGTCAAGTCCAGGGGATCATGTGGTTCTGCTTTCTTCTTCTTCTACCAGGATAAAAATGTTCTGGTAACAGGGTTGTGTGCATGTTGTGGGACACATGTTCCATGAATAATAATTATTATTTCAAATATTATGTCTATTAAAACAAATGTTCCCACAGTTACAAGAGATGGAAATGAAACAAATAAGACAAAAGAAGAAATTAAAATTGAATTTGTAACTGTTTTATTTGAGATTCAATTTGGCCATTGTTGGGACAAGAGGAAAATGGCATTTTGGTATTTTAAAAACAATTTTCAAGTATTCTTTTCTCTTAGGTTTTTTTTTTTTTTTTTTTTTTTAGATTTGGATTCAGGACAAGTAAATTCACTCAGAAACTGTATGTTTTAGTATTTTATGTGCATTATTTAATATTTAATATTTGATGGGTGGGACGTAAAATGTCCTCCAATTCTGGAATGACCCTGTTGGTGTATCCTGTAAATAGTTCAAGCCTAATGTAAAATGTTCGAAGATTGCCAAAAAAAAAATAAAAATAAATAAAAATACTCATTACGCTAAATTAGAAGAGGGGGTGGGATTAAATAAGTTTTCTTCTTCCCTTTTTGGGCAAATGTTTTGTTTTTGTTTGTTTTTTGTTGTTATTTCTGTTTATTGTTATTTCTGTTATTGCACTCTTAAAATAATGTAAGTTGCTTACTTGCCCAAAATAAATGAATAAATTAATAAAATTAAATTAAATAAAACTACAACAGCTGATTTGTGCTAAACAAATCTCTGACTGTCTCGTACAGAAAATTACAGTCACAACAACAGTTTTTTCAGTTAGTCACTCTCACCTTTGTGCTGAAAATTAAACTCTTAAACAGAACGCTCACACTGATCACAGGCTTGTAAAAATGTGCGGTTTCAATCCATTTTTTATTTATTTAATTATATATGTATGCAGATTTATGTTTTGGGGTTTTAGGGGTTTTTTTTTCAGGCCACTGAAGTTTTGAATTAAATCTTTTTTTCTTTTTTTTTTAAATTAAGAAATTGTTTTTATCAATTAAAAAAACTGATTTTTTCCCCCCCCTAAACTCGCAGTGGTTGGTCCAATAAGTCTTTATATATACTGTATGTATATATATATATATATATATATATATATATATATATATATATATATATATATATATATATATATATATATATATATATATATACTGTATGTATATATATATATATATATATATATATATATATACACACACACAAAGCATCAAATATACAGAGAATACAAATAATTGCCTGTGCAAATTACTCATGGCTCACATGACCCCCGGAACCCGCGAAACTGGAGGATTTAAACTCCCGGTGCGGATGTGTCCGGGTAGATCGCACCACAGGAGGAGGGAGGAGGAGGTAGTGCGTGGGGAAGTAAATGATCGGGTTTAGTGCGATTTGGATGGGCAAAACTGGCGCTTCTAAGTGTGCACCCTGAGTCGCGGCAGAACACGCTGGAGAGGTTCACTACTGTTATTGCACATTATTACTACTGTTGCACATTTATTTTATCTTAACTTCAATGCACATTCTATTGCACATTACCATTTCACTGCTGTATCTTCCATTGCACATTTTGATGCACACTGCACATTTTGGACATCTGTATATGGGTATTTATTTATTATGTTGCACTGCTTTAAGATTTTAGATCTTAGACTTTAGTTTAACTTTAGATCTCTGTCTTAGATAGTTTTTGTTGTGTTTTGTCTTCATATTGTATTTTGTACACTGTCTTTTTGCACTACCTGGCCAGAGAGAAACAAAATTTCGATTCACTGTATGTTGAACACATATGGCAGAATTGACAATAAAGCTGACTTTGATCTTGATCTGACTTTGAGAGGTTATGAGAATTAGTTTATGGTTGATAATGAAAAGGGTTCGGCGTGCGGATCACAGCAAATAAGGAAACGGCCGCGCGCGTCTTCATGTGCTCTCCCCGGGGACAACGCTCCAACACATTTTTATAAATAAACTTGCCGTTCAAAGGCCCCGCACGCCAAATTTAAAATGCGCTCACATTGAATTGCCACTGACAGCCCTAATCTTTATTATTTATTTCATCGAGTCCCAATAAGTCTCAAATTCTCCAAATGAAACTTTCTTCTATTTCTGTTCTCTTTCTCAGTGACGTCCCTGACCCTCGCCTTTTGTTTACTTCCTGGTTTGGGAGCGACAGCTGAGGGGGGTTCCCAGTGGAATGGTCTTTACTCTAATCCTTAAATCCACTCATCTCTCCTTATCTCACTTTATTATTTATACAGGGAATCCAAATGTCCAAAATATAACACGAACCACAATTATACTACACTTTATAACCAACAAAACCATAATATTACTCTACTTCCTTCATTTTTTTTTAGATTTCTACCACTTTTCTACATTGATCATTCATTAAAAACACGCCTGAAGAGGATTTAGATAACATACATGCACGTTTGAGTAATTTAGTGATCTCTCTCTCCCCAGGGCCTATTCAAACCCTCATTATGGTTAGCTGTACGAGGCTCCGCCCACAAATCTACAACAATTCTCCATAAAAATACAAAAACATGATACAAAACTGTACACTACAACTTCACAAACCTGATATGACATGTTTTATCAGCTAAATACATGCCGATTGTGTTGTGATAGCGCTCCAGAATGTTCCACGGTATGGCATTAAACCTTTCTATCTTCACGGAGACCAAACCAGACCAAGTTACAGGTCAGATCTGTGGAGAGGGGCGACCCCGCTCACAGTCAGAATGTTTGTTTTTCTAGGTATTTTTGAGCTCTTAAACCACCTGTGATTGAATAAATGTAAAGTAGAAGTGTTTAATGTCACACTGTGGAACATTCCAGTCATCCCCATAGAAACAACTAAAACTGAAATCACAGATCACAGTTACTTGCTCAAACACTGTCGTTCGTAATTTTGCGTTTGGTTTGTGAGAAAAGCCGTGTTTGAGCTCCGGTCTCCACACTGGCACCTTTGTGTGGTTTCAACAGCAGCAGATTAACATGGACTAATTCAGTGTGTGCCAACGCAGACCTGCAGCTACGGGTGAAACTTACATAACCATGATTATTACTGAAACACAATATGTTCATGTTTTCAAAGCGCAGTACCTGATTTTTTTATTTTTATTTTTTTTAAACATGAAAAATAGATCTAAAAAATAGGTCCTATATCACTGGTCTACAAGCAAAATGCTTCCGGAACAAAAGTAGTGACATTTTTCTTGGTTTAGGTCACTAATAAAGAAAAAGTAAGTCAGAAGTGCTGATTGGTTATAGTTTCCAAGATATAGTATTGGGTCCAAATAGGAAATTTATGCAAAATAAGGTAAAAACTGTAGTTTATCAGAAGGTACAGTGTGTCTACAAGCAACAGTTCTATCTGAAAGTCTGTCTGTACATTCACATACATTCATTTTAATATGTCTACAGTTTTAACATATATCAATATATAATACAGTGGTACCTCACCTTACGAAAGACCCTACAAACGAAAAATCCAAGTTACGAAACGCCTTCACGTAAAATTTTGGTCTCTAGATACGAAAGAAAATTCAAGTTACGAAACGCCAAATCTCAAAAATTCAAATAATGTGCTCAGATGCGGGCTCAGATGCACACCCCGAAACGTAAATACTAGGGCTGGGAATATTAACGCGTTAATCGCGATTAGATTAGAAAAGAAAGAAAGAAAGAAAGCTATGCCTTTATTAGTCCCACAGTGGGGAAATTCCAGTTCTGCATTTAACCCATCCTATTATCAGGAGCATTGAGCAGCACATTACTGCGCCCGGGGACCATCTCCATGATCTTCTTGCTTCGGCTTGGTCAGGACCAAAGCTGGAGATACCTATGGTGCATGTTTTGGGTTTTGGGTTGGTGGGGGAAACCGGAGTGCCCGGAGGAAACCCACCCAGACACGGGGAGAACATGCAAACTCCACACAGAAAGGCTCGGGTGACCCGGGGATCGAACCCAGACCATGCATGCAAACTCCACACAGAACACACACAGAAAGGTCTGGGCGACCCGGGGATCGAACCCGGAACCTTCTTGCTGTGAAGCATGAGTGCTACCCACTCAGCCACCGTGCCGCCATTAATGTAAGTTATGATCGCGAACAATTTTTTTAATCGCGATCAGAGTTTGCCAGCATTTTCCGCAATTCTACCATCCATATGCAGCTCATTTGGTTGTATTAATTAAACTCATTGTCGGTTAAACGCGCTATTTTGAGTTTGCTAGTATTTTGTTCCTTCTACGCATCCGTAGGCAGCTCGAGCGGGCTTCAATCGAGTCGTCGGCATTGGCAAGGAAGGACACGCTGTTGTCTTCAGTTTAGCCAACTTAGCCACTATTACTGGTTCATTGTTACTTTTTCCTTTCTCTGCACTTTTTTGAAATAAAAAAAATGGTGAGAAATACTTTGCATTGTGAGTTTAACTTTAGATTCGAACGGTCTTACTGCAAGATATCAATTTTAAACATGCAAAATAAATCACGATTAATCACGATTAACTATGAAATTTCTGAGATTAGTTGCGATCAAGAAAATTAATCGTTTGACAGCCCTAGTAAATACACTTTATCAACACACACGGGGGTTAGGTTCCAGAATTAACCCGCAATAAGAGAAATCCGGGAAGTAGGACAACTTTATATTTTACAATTATTCTACATGTTTTAAGGCTGTAAACGCCTCACCATACACATTATACACTTTTCTCAGACTGGAATTAACATTTTCTCATATTTCTCTCTCGTTTAAACACTCAAATTTTCATAGATTTTCAACAAAATGTATTAAATAGTGAAGCGCGGGGGGAGACACGGCTCCGGAAGCACCGCGACACGTGCACCCCTAGTCCTGGTCTGCACGACCGGCACCGGGTCTGCGAGCATGAGATAGAACCGCGGCGCCCGGAGCCCGAGCCACAAACCAGCCGCACGAAGCCAGCACGTGGTGGTCTAGACCTGGTTTAGTTCTGGTCTAGACCTGGTTTAGTCCACGTTTAGTTCTGGGTCTACAGTCTCTTAGCCAATCAGGACGCAGAACACAATGTTACACTATAAAAAAATGTTACACTAAAAAAACAAAAACAAAAAAACTTGGAATGGAAAGATCGGGGCCTTGGAACGAATCAGGCCTTTTCCATTGAAATAGCTACTCAACTTACGAAAAATTCACGTTACAAAACCACTTCTGGAACAAATTAATTTCGTAAGTGAGGTACCACTGTATTATATATATTATTATACCATTAATCACTCACTCATTCATTCATTCATTCATGTTCTTCCGCTTTTTCCATTCTCTGGGTCAGCAGTCCAAGCAGATCCGCTGCCCAGAACACAATGCACCAGCCCCCATGAATCCTCCCGTGGGTGATTGGTCCACAGGGGGAATCAATCAATCAATCAAACATTATTTATAAAGCGCTTTTCAGACAAAATGTAACACAAAGCGCCTTACAGTGATTAAGGATTAGAAGATTGACTTTTTATTGATCTCACACAAGAGAAATCGTTTTCTACATTTGACCCGGGGACCATCCCCATGATTTTGTTGTTTAGGTTTGGTCAGGACCTCAGCTGGAGGATTTTACCTATGGCGCATGTTTGGGTTGGTGGAGGAAACCCACCCAGACACGGGGAGAACATGCAAACTCCACACAGAAAGGCCCGGGCGACCCGAACCTTCTTGCTGTGAAGCATGAGTGCTAGTCACTCAGCCACCGTGCCGCCAACAGGACAAAAAAAAAAAAAAAGACGAACAAACAGACGAGAAAACAAACAAACAAACGAAAGAACAAACGAAAAAACAAATTCAATCAAAGGCCAAGCTAAACAGGTGAGTCTTGAGGGCACTCTTAAAAACATCAACGTTCTCTGCAGCCCTGAGGTCCAGCAGCCTATTTTCCCTATTTTGCATGATTCCCTTTTCTCTCCAAGTTGTATCACGGCGCGCGTAGCCTAGCCTATAGCCTGTTCACTTGTAAACATCCGCCGTCACCGTACCGCATCTGCCGTAACCATCCGCTTACGAATGAACAGGCTAATAGAGCTAACGTGGGCGGAGTGATACGAATCTAGAGAAAATATGCAAATGCACATTAGGCTGCTGGATTTTTTTTGGACAACTATATCACTTTTTGACCAAATGTTGTTTTGCGAAGAAAAACAAGCTTTATTTCCTGTCCCCGCGAACTTACCGGACCTACTTACGTGAGCTCCAGAACGCGAGCCGAACCGGGCAGAGACGAGACTGTCAGAGGTAAGTCAGTGTTACCGCACGAAACTTTTAGAAGGAAACCCATACAGATTAACATTTTAAAAAAACGCACTATCCCTTTAAGGTGGAAAAAATCATTACGAACATGGCCTCTGTCGGCTTCCGTAGAGAATGAACCATTTCGCCACCAACCGAAACACCAGAGCGGAGTGAGAACGATGTATTTTCTGTTGTGTTCACCTGGCGCCCCCTGGAGGCTGCTGCGATGCTGGCGGACGCAGAGGAGGGACACTTTTGGCTCTTCCGCAGGATCTGCTGACCCTCCCTGACCAGTCCTCCTGAGACCTTTGACTGAGACACAAAGGACACTGAGACGTGGAAATGTTGAAACTTGACTTTCCCTTTGGATCAATACAGTATCTCTCTCTCTTTATTGATTTTGCACTTCTTTATCTTGAAAATTGGCCAGTGAAGTTATGAAAAAGCATGGACGAGGTTCAAATTAGGTCAGATCTGTTGTAACGCGCCCGCGGCTGTGGTCAGTCTGCTCGGAGTTGACCAATGCCCCGTGTTTCCTCATAAGCTCTTAGATTATCAGATTGAGTTATTAAAACTTTGACATTGTGAAAGTGATTTGCTCAGGCCTCAGATTAAAAGAGGGGGGGGGGTCACTGTTCTGGACGGTAGTAAAACGTGGGAGATGGAGAGCGCCCGACCCACGTAAAGCTACTCATGTGTCCCGTTATGGGCGCCATTGTGAGGACTTTTCGCCATTCCTAAGAGAGAGATTTATATTTTTGGTATTGAATAGACAAGACAACAAGGAGGGCATTAGACAGAAAAACTAAATAAATACTATAATACTAAATAAATTCATAATAACAATAGTTTAAGTTGTTAATTCCTATAGAAACGCAATTTTGCCTCACCCCAAAACCCATAAAAAACCCACATGTTGCAATTCAATGCTTCAACCACTGACACTTGGGCTACGTTCACACTGCAGCCTGAAAATCTGATTTTTTGCCTCTATGCGACCTGTATCTGATCTTCTATTGACAGTCTGAACGACACAGATCCAATTTTTTTCAAATGCGACCCAGGCCACTTGGATATGTGGTCCTAAAACCGATACATATCCGATCTTTTGACGTGCGACTTCAGTCTGAACGGCCAGGTCGCGTTCATCCGACCTGGGTGTGTTTCCTCCAGGAAGAGTTGTACAAGTGGGCGCTCACAAACGAACACAAACGTTCTTCTCGTCAGGCGAATATAGTATATGAACGTGTCAGTGAAGCAGCAAAGCACGTAGCAATCCCATCATCTTGTAAAATGGTCACATCTTTATATAACGCTTTTCCACCTTCAAGGCACCCAAAGCGCTTTACAACAAGGAACCACTCACCCATTCACACACCAGTGTACGCAGACACTGGGGGCGAGGTGGGTTAAAGGAGAATTAACTTTTTTTACAATCTGAGCCTTATTTCGGTAATAAAACAAGTTGTTTTACTCACCCATAGCACCTTGGTGTCATATGGAGCACTTCCGGAGATGTTTTAGATTAGCGATAGCCGTAGCGCTAATATATGCCCCGAGCATGTAATATATGCTCCGAGCGGTCTCCAAATAACACAAACTTTAGCACTTTTCAAATCATAGAAGCTCGATGTCTTAGTCTACGCTTTCGTTTGAGTCAAAAGTGGCCTGTAATAGTTTACAGCTTTGCATTTCATGTTTGGGTCCCGGGAGCTGAGAGCAAAATAAACTGTGACTCCGCACATGCGCACTGGCGTCCTCATCTACTCGAAACTATGGATAAATCTCGGATTACAGGCCACTTTTGACTCAAATGAAAGCGTAGACTAAGACATCGAGCTTCTATGATTTGAAAAGTGCTAAAGTTTGTGTTATTTGGAGACCGCTCGAGGCATATATTAGCGCTACGGCTATCGCTAATCCAAAACATCTCTGGAAGTGCTCCATATGACACCAAAGTTCTATGGGTGAGTAAAACAACTTGTTTTATTACCGAAATAAGGCTCAGATTGTAAAAAACGTTAAAGGTCCCATGGCATGAAATTTCCACTTTCTGAGGTTTTTGAACGTTAATGTGAGCTCCCCTACCCTGTTTAGGGCCCCCCCCCATGGCTAAAAGTTGCGAAATGTGTAAACTGAGCATTTGCGATCCTTTTCTGCCTTAGAAAAAAACACAGCTCAAACGGGCGATTCTGAACAAGGCAACTATGTGACGTCAGATCGAAAAAAGAAATGCAAATGCAGTTCCACCGCTCGTCTGGATGTCCACCCCCTGTGTCTGGAAATCACGCCCAGAGAGTTTGGACCGCGAAGGAGCTACGCAATGCGAAATGCGTTTTTTTATTTGCCTGGAGGCACGTGCGAGTGTTTCTAGGCTTGGAAGTCCTTTACCCGGCCCTCTGGACCTCTGAAACAGCAGTGGTTTAATTTTATTTTCTGTGAAAATGTGTTTTTTTCATTGAAATGCCTCTCCTTTCTGCCTTCGCGCTTAAAACGCGGAAGTGGAGTGGGTGGGGGGAAGCCCACCCGGGGGGGGGCACCCGCTCCTCTAACCCTATCTGTGTCCTTCTCATTTGCATTCAAGCAACAAGGCCCAGAATGAGTTGTTCAGACAGAGAGATTATGACTCTGACTGTGTACATGTGTCTTTCTCATGCACTGAATGTTGATTTTGAAGAAGGATTCATTTACAGTATTAGGGAACCATTAAGGAGCCATATAAAAGCATCAAGAAGTACCATGTCATGGGACCTTTAATTCTCCTTTAAGTGTTTTGCCCAAGGACACATCGGCAGCACTCATCTGTGGGAGCTGGAATCATAGCACCAACCTGTGGGTCAGTGGATCTGACCGCTCAACCACTGATGTTTTCTTATGTCAAGATTTGAACTGCCAACCTTTGGATCAGTGGACAAACGCTCTACCAACTGAGCTACTGCCGCTCTTGTCTGCGACTCCGCACCCGCCCAATTTCTACGGACGTTGCTGCCACTGCCCCGCAAAACGCCGTGGCCAAAAACCTTGTTCTTCTCCTTCTTCTTCTCCTCCTTAAAACAAATAAGCTGTACATGTTCTGGCTCCGGTACGCTGTGCACAGATAGATAAAATGCATCGTTCACACAGTTTTCCTTTTGCTGAAAGACCTCCGATGTGACAGGCGGCCATGAGGTAGCGAATTTTATTAATGTTTCTGTGTTAGCAAACCAACATGGATGTCAAATTGTATGTTTTATGTTTTTGTCCTGTAGTTTTCACATTTGTTCAGTCTAATAAATGCGCCGGGACTTGAGAACCGTGTGCAGTGTTGTCGTGTTGTCATTGAGGAGTCTGTGAAGTCCACGGGGACGCAGGGACGCAGGACACTCGGGCCTGTGGGAATGAGTTTGTTAATCTGACTCAGATTACAGCTCACAGACCAAGGACACTGTTTATGAGCCCGGGGTTAAAGGTCAGCGCAGGGGGTCATGTGGTGAAGTCTCAGATCAGGAAGTGAAATGGTCCAGATGCCCCGACTGACCTGAATCTGTTCAGTCTCACAGATGGGACAAAAATGTGCCAAGTAACTGAAACATTCATACATTCACTGAGTCATTCATCATCTTCTGATTTATCCGGTATTTGGATCGCGGGGTCAACAGTCCAAGCAGATCTGCCGCCCAGATCTCAACACGCCGGCCCCCGTGGATCCTCCTTCGGGCGGTGGGTCCACGGTAGGACGGCCCCACAGGCTTACGGTAGAGACATACATACAGTCCTTCATATCATGAGAAATGTTTGTACAAAATGACCAAAGAGTAGTAGAGTAGTGTTTCTGTATTGAGGCTTGCTTCATTTGGGGGAGGAGCCAAAAATGATGACGTCCGAAGTCTCGCTGCCCACCTGTACCACGTGATCGCTTCAGGAAGTGGTTCAGATTTTGCCGCGAGCTTTTCCAGCGATATAGACCCACAGGCTCCATTCAGAATGTGGAGATTTGAAGGAGAGCTGCGTCAGTTGAGTTTGGATACTAAAGTTTGGATAGCGTTTATATAGTTTGGAGATAGTTTGGAGAGTTTAGGGAGAGAGATTTAGGAGAGTGATGAGAGTAGGATAGGTGTTTTTTCCCCTGTGTGGGAACACTTTGATCTGAAAACCAAAAACTGTTGAGAAACTTTTGTTTCTGAATCAAAATGAATCAAATTTCCCCTGTCCTGTACATCACTGTCCAAGTTACACAAGCATAATCTGTGTCCTTTTCCTAGTTCCACAAACACTTTCACTGTCCTCTGCCTGATTACGCCTTTGCCATTTTCAGAAAAACAGTTTAACCTGCCATATTTTGGGAAAATTTACACACACAGAATACATACAAAATTCATTACACACATATGTGATAATATACAGTATGTACAGAAGTTATTTGGTCATACATGTTTTGTAATTCATCGTCTTTCCCAATTCAGATACAGCTGCCTGTGATTACACACGTGGCCAGTAGGTGCTTTCGTGCGCACAAGGAACCTTTTCTCGAACTATTTGGCTCAAGTGGTTTAATCCCTCATGAGGCTTCACCTCACCATCACTACCAAAGATGTGTTCAGCTCTCGATTTTAGTCTGTTTGACTCGAAGAAGCGACTTTATTGATCTCACACTGGAGAAATTCTTCTCTGCATTTAACCCATCCTGTTATTAGGAGCAGTGGGCAGCACATGACTGCGCCCGGGGACCATCTTCGGGTTGGTCAGGACCTCAGATGGAGGATTTTACCTGCATGTTTGGGTTGATGGGGGAAACCGGAGTGTCCGGAGGAAACCCACTCAGACACGGGGAGAACATGCAAACTCCACACAGAAAGGCCCAGGCGACCCAGGGATCAAAGCCAGAACCTTCTTGCTGTGAAGCATGAGCGCTAGCCACTCAGCCACTGTGCCGCCAAAAGCACTGGACAGCGCCCAAGGTTCGAACCCTGCGAGCATGGAGGTTATCTATCTCTTGTGAGAGAAATTGCAACCAAAGTAACCACTGACTATTTTAACCCCATTTGTTAAAGGTCCCATGGCATGAAATTTTCACTTTCTGAGGTTTTTGAACGTTAATGTGAGCTCCCCTACCCTGTTTAGGCCCCCCCCCCATGGTTAAAAGTTGTGAAATGTCTAAACTGAGCATTTGCGATCCTTTTCTGCGTTAGAAAAAATCAGAGCTCAAACGGGCGATTTTGAACAAGGCACCTTATTGACGTCAGATCGAAAAAAGAAATGCAAATGCAGTTCCACCCCCGTCTGTCTGTACTCAGCGTCTCTGTAAATCACGCCCAGAGAGTTTGGACTGTGAATGCGCTAGGCAATGCGAAATGCGTTTTTTTATTTGCCTGGAGGCACGTCCGAGTGTTTCTAGGCTCGGAAGTCCTTTATCTGAGCCTCTGGACCTTTGAACAGCAGTGGTTTAATTTTATTTTCTGTGGAAATGTGTTTATTTTTCAATGGAACGCTTCCCATCTCTCCCCCCTGCAAAAACACGGAAATGGATCAGCTGAGAGCTAGAGCGGAGAGCGGAAAGTTTGGCCACGCCCCCACCCTCTACTATAGGCCAGCTCTTTTCTCCTCATTTGCATTCAAGCAACAACGCCCATTATGAAGTGTTCGGAGAGAGAAAAAATACTCTTTCTCATCTTATCTCTGTTTCTCATGCACTGAGTGTTGATTTTGAAGAAGGATTCATTTACAGTATTAGGGAACCATTAAGGAGCCATATAAAAGCATCAAGAAGTACCATGTCATGGGATCTTTAAAACTCTTATAGCCATTTTTATCATTTCAGGAGTTTTTTTTTATTTATTTAAATCACTGAATTCCTCACTACCAACAGAATTGCACATTAGGAATAAAACACGTGTTTTTTAAGTCAAAGGTTTTGTGCTCTTGGGCAAGACACTTTAGATATAGGCTACTGTGGGTGCATGATTGACATTATTAAAGGTGCACTTTGTAATTTTTCTGCTTGTCTCCATGGAGATGTTAGCGCTTTCCCCGGAATGTTCCGCAGTATGGCATAAAAACGTGAATCTCCATGAGGAAAAAAATCAGGTCGCACCTAGTAGCCAAGTGACAGGTCAGATCCGTGGAGAGGAGAGCCCGTTCAGAGTCAGAATTTCAGGCAACATTCCAGGCAAAATAAACGTTTATTGATCGGGCTCTGCGTCTAGTATTGATCAGGAGTGTCCTCTCTGATTACACAAAAACACAATTTCCCATAATCCTTTGAGGGATTTCTTTTTCTTTTTTTTTTTCCGCGTGTATCTCTTTTGAAAACTTTGAAACTCCAAACTCTCCCCAGCTTTACGCACGGGCAGGACGCACGCAGACGCACGGTTGGGTTTGGGGGGGGTTTGGTTTTTGCGCTTGTTAAGACATTCCTGCGCGGATTGCAACAGGGTTTGAGCGCAGATTAGCGGTTTCACGTGAAAGAGCCTTTATAACGCGTTTCCCGTGCGGACTCTGTGGTGTTTGCGCCGTGTGTGGAGCGGGTTTTTTGGGGGATTCGCGATGGCAGCCTACACGTTACCGGAGGGATTCGCGGAGTTTGACATGTTTCTGTTCGGCACCGCGCTGCTCGTTGGAGGTGAGTCCAGAGTCCGAACATGATACATCAGCTTTGTGTTTTTGTTTTTATTCTTGAAGCGACAGTGGCGTTAAACTCACCAGTTACGTCAGCAGGTGGTTAAAGGTCCCGTGTTACGCAAAAGTGACTGTTATGAGCTTTTAGTCACGTTATATAAAGCTGTTTCCTCCTCAAAAACAAACCTGGAGTTGTGTTTTTTTTTCATTCACACGTGTTTCAGTAACGCTTTATTGCTCTGTTCCACCTTGTGATGTCATGAAGTGGCAGTTTTTAAGTTCACAGCTCCTTTTACCCCTTTTAAGTTCGGTAGAAATGGGCAATTCCAGCCCTGAAATGATCCAAGTGATTCTACTGAAGGTGTGTGGAGTTTAAAAACACAGTGGAGCACTTCCTGTATCACCACATGATGACATCACAAGGTGGAACGGAGCGTTTTCAGTTCGAGAGAAGAAGAGCTCAGCCTAAATCTGCAGAGTTTGTGCGTCAAACATGTATGAATCAAAACAAAACAAAAACACAACTCCAGGTTTTGTTTGTGACGAGGAAACGACATTAGAACATTAATTAGAAAAAAATAACATAATATGGGCGCTTTAATAACGTCTTTTTTTGTGTAAATGTTTAAAAATATAAATAAATTAAAGGTTTAGTACGTAACCTTTCTAGAAGAGGCTGTATTAAAGGCTCTATATGACACAAAACTGACTCTTGTGAGCTTTAATTCTTGTTCTAATGTTGTTTCCTCCTCAAAAACAGACCTGGAGTTGTGTTTTGTTCCGTTCACATGTTTGAGTAACTCTTTATTATCAGTCTGTTTACATCTCCAAACCTCAAAACGCTCTGTTCCACCTCGTGATGTCATGAAGTGGCAGTTTTCAAGTTCACGGGTCCTTTTACTCCTTTAAGTTCAGCAGAAATTGACAATTCCAGGGCTGAAATCACCCAAATGTTTCCAGTGAAGGTTTTTTTTTAGTTTGGAGCTTAAAAACACAGTGGAGCACTTCCTGTATCACCACATGATGACATCACAAGGTGGAACGGAGCGTTTTCAGTTCGAGAGAAGAAGAGCTCAGCCTAAATCTGCAGAGTTTGTCCGTTAAACGTGTGAATGAAACAAAACGAAAAAACGACGAGGAAACGACATTAGAACATTAATCAGAAAAAAATAACATAACACAGCCACTTTAATAACGTCTTTTTTGTGTGTAAATGTTTAAATAAATTATTTTAGAGCTAAAAATAGACTGTAAAAGATGTCTGATTCAGTAACAACAGTTAATACAAGAAAAACTGCCAAAAATATAAATAAATTAAAGGTTTACTACGTAACTTTTCTGTATTAAAGATTCTATATGACACAAAACTGACTCTTGTGAGCTTTAATTCTTGTTCTAATGTTGTTTCCTCCTCAAAAACACACCTGGAATTGTGTTTTGTTTCATTCACACGTCGTTTCAGTAATGCTTTATTGCTCTGTTCCACCTTGTGATGTCATGAAGTGGCAGTTTTTAAGTTCACAGCTCCTTTTACTCCTTTAAGTTCAGTAGAGATCAGAAATTCCAGGGCTGAAATGATCCAAGTGATTCCAGTGAAGGTGTGTGGAGTTTAAAAACACAGTGGAGCACTTCCTGTATCACCACATGATGACATCACAAGGTGGAACAAAGTGTTTTATGTTTTGGAGAAAAACTAAATAAACATGTGTGAATGAAACAAAAGAAAGATGTTTTTGATGAGGAAATTAACACTGTAATTTAAAAACAAAAAATTCAGAAATACAAAAATGTGAATAAATATGATTAAGATATACTAAATGTAAATATATGTAAACAAATAATCATAAATATAACATTATAATATAAGAGTGTAGTTTTTAATTGATTGATTGAAAGCTGGAGGTGCACAGTGAGTTAATCTGCAGATGTTGTGATTGGATGAATATAAATGATCAGGAAAATATTTGTAGTTTTCTTACAGGAAGTCTACAGATGTTTTGTTCATGCAGGACGATCAATACACTGACTGGCCGCAAACTCAAAAACTGCTTATTGATCGTTCCTGTTTATCTTGATTGATTAACGGACTGTTTAGTTCTTGAAGGCCACAGTGGGACAGCAGTGGCTCTAGTGAAAACTGTTGTTGTGTCCTTCAGCAAGACACTTCACCTTGCCAAGTACTAATACTACTACGACTACTGCTACTGCTACTGCTACTACTACTACTACTGCTACTACTGCTACTACTACTGCTGCTACTGTTACTGCTGCTACTACTACTAATACTACTACTACTACTACTACTGCTACTACTGCTACTACTGCTACTACTACTACTACTACTGCTACTGCTGCTACTGTTACTGCTGCTACTACTACTAATACTACTACTACTACTACTACTGCTACTACTGCTACTATATTACTATTACTACTACTACTACTACTACTACTACTACTACTACTGCTACTACTACTACTACTACTACTACTACTACTGCTACTACTGCTACTACTACTACTAATACTACTACTACTACTGCTACTATATTACTATTACTACTACTACTAATGCTGCTGCTGCTACTGCAACTACTACAACTACTGCAACTGAGAACTCCTATATGCATAGTAACAATACTAACCCCTAACCCTAACCCCCCCCCGGCAATGAGCAAGTGTGGGTCCTTGGGCAAGACTAGGGATGCACCGATGTAGCCGATACTGATATCTGATATTAATGTTGCTGATATCGGCCGATACCGATATTAGCTGATACGATATTTGTTTATTTTTAATTCTGAGATAACATTTTATACAGACTGAAAATCATACAAAATGGAATTTTGAATGTCTTCATTTATTTTCAAAACGTGTTTTGACTCCTGATTTTTTTTCTTTTTTCACTTTCAATTTTTTTAAATAGTGTAACTTTTTTTTTTTTTTATAGTGTTACGTTGTGTTCTGCGTCCTGATTGGCTAAGGGACCTTTGCTGATTGATGTGGGGGGGCACCAGACTGGAACTAGACCAGGACTAAACACTGACTAAACCAGGTCTAGACCAGGTGTAAACAAGGCTGGACCAGAACTAAATCTGGACTAAACCAGGACTGGACCAGGTCTAGACCTGGACTAAACCAGGACTAGACCAGGTCTAAACCAGGATTAAACCACCGCGTGCGGCTCTGCCTTTGCTCTTTTTGGACTGCGTGCCTCGCCCTCGGGACCGTGTCCACAGTCCCGAGGACTGCACGCGGTGGACTGCTCACTGCTCCTGAAAAGGATGGGTCAAATGCAGAAGTCAAATTTATCCCGTGTGTCACTGTGTGTGAGACCAAAATAAAGGCTTAATCTTAATCTTTTTTTTACTACTGCTACTACTACTACTACTACTACTACTGCTACTACTGCTACTACTACTACTACTACTACTACTGCTACTACTACTACTACTACTACTACTGCTACTACTGCTACTACTACTACTACTACTACTACTACCACTACTACTGCTACTACTGCTACTACTACTACTACTACTACTACTACTACTACTACTACTACTACTACTGCTACTACTGCTACTACTACTACTACTACTACTACTGCTACTACTACTACTACTACTACTACTGCTACTACTGCTACTACTACTACTACTACTACTACTACCACTACTACCGCTACTACTGCTACTACTACTACTACTACTACTACTACTACTACTACTACTGCTACTACTGCTACTACTGCTACTACTACTACTACTACTACTACTACTACTGCTACTACTACTACTACTACTACTACTACAACTGATACTACTACTACAACTGATACTACTACTACTACTACAACTGATACTACTACTACTACTACTACTACAACTGATACTACTACTACTACTACTACTACTACTACAACTGATACTACTACTACTACTACAACTGATACTACTACTACAACTGATACTACTACTACTACTACAACTGATACTACTACTACTACAACTGATACTACTACTACAACTGATACTACTACTACTACAACTGATACTACTACTACTACAACTGATACTACTACTACAACTGATACTACTACTACTACTACAACTGATACTACTACTACTACAACTGATACTACTACTGATACTACTACTACTACTACTACAACTGATACTACTACTACAACTGATACTACTACTACTACAACTGATACTACTATTACTACTACTACTACTACTACTACTACTACTACTACTACTACTACAACTGATACTACTACTACTACAACTGATACTACTACTACTACAACTGATACTACTATTACTACTACTACTACTACTACCAGACACTTGATGCACTTGTGTTGTGGTTCTGGCCTCTGGATTAGGCCGATTAGTGAAGCAACTTCACAACACAAAGGAGCATTCACAGTGAGAGTTACAAAAGACCTGATCACTGCCCTGACCCCGATGTGGCAATAAGAACAACAGGGCTCTCAAGGCTCACGCATTGAGAGTGTGACACACGCAATTCGACGTGTTCACACGCTCACACGCCACACATGGCATTTCTCACGCTGATTTCTTTTTTATTTTTAAATTTTTTTTTTGTGCCCAGAAAATCGGTCTGTGTGGCTTAGTTTATGCAGGCTCCGCACGTTTTCAGCGAAAAAAACTCCCCCTGCTCCGGGCGCACGGTCCGAGCGGAGGCCGGAGCAGACGTGCCGTCCCCCGGGCACGTCCTGAGCCTCAGTCCCGGTGCCACGTCTCCTCTGAGACGCACCGACTCCGGTCCCGGTGTCTCCATCTGTGCATAACGTGTCCCCCCCCGACGGCTTACGCGCGGAATACGCGCGGCCCAGAGCCAAACTGCCCATGGTGAGACGCGGGCCCGGTGCATTAACCAGACTCTTACATGAATCCGTTAAAAATGTCCCGCTCCCCCCCGCCCCGCTCCCTCCTCCCCGCCCCTCTCAGCGCGCACTGACAAAGTGCAGTGATGATAAAACAAACTGAGAACCATCAGGTAATAACTTAATTTATATAACTCTCATTAGTTGCTTTGTAGTTTAAGTTTGCTCTTTAGACAAACATTTACACGGCCCCCCCCACCCCCCCCCTCCCCCGCTCCTCGGGAAAAATTGTTCACTCCACTTCCACAGAATCCGATCCGAGCCTGGAAACACTCTCACATCTCTCCAGGCAAATAAAAAACACATCTCGCATTTCGTAGCTTTCGTTTGCGGTCCAAACTCTCTGGGCGTGATTTCCAGAGACAGAGTGTGGACATCCAGACGGGGGGTGGAAACCTTTCCCTGAGTGTGACATCTGAAAGTTCCCTTGTTCAGAATCTCCCGTTTGGGCTGCCTTTTTTCAGATGCAGAAAAGCACAAATCCTCAGAAATCCTCAGTTTACACATTTCACAACTTTTAGCCATGGGGGGGGCTAAACAGGGTAGGGGAGCTCACATTAACGTTCAAAAACCTCAGAAAGTGAAAATTTCATGCCATGGGACCTTTAAATTATTTGGACACAAAAGCTCACACATCACATTAGAATATAAAATTGTCACATCTTTATATAGCGCTTTTCCACTTTCAAGGCACCCAAAGCACTTTACAAGGGCGAGGTGGGTTAAGTGTCTTGCCCAAGGACACAACGGCAGCATTCATCTGTGGGAGCTGGAATTATACCTGCCAGCCTGTGGGTCACTGGATCTGACCGCTCAACCACTGATGTTTCTTATGTCAAGAGCGGGATTTGAACCGCCAACCTTTGGATCAGTGGACGCTCTACCAACTGAGCTACTGCCGCCCCTAAAAGTGTCACAGGAGGCATGATTATATAAATGTAAATGTACAAGTAAAAATAAATACAAATATGTCGGCGGTATAGAAGAATTCATAAGGAGAAACATGTTTAATTAAAATATTGATGACACTGGGTTATCTGTCACATAAGGGTGAGTTTGTCGTACAGTTGTAGGGAGTATTATCTGTTTTATCCATTAATATTCTTCTTTACTCCACAGGGGTGCTCGGTTTCTTCCTCAACACCATCTCCGTTCTGTCCTTCATCTCGGTGAAGCAGATGAGAACTCCCAGTAACTTCTTTGTGTTTAATTTGGCTTTGGCCGACCTCAGTCTGAACATCAACGGCCTCACCGCAGCCTACGCCTCCTACCTCAGGTCTGAACACACCTGCTGCTTTCACCGAGTACAGCGACTCTTACGATGAGTCCTAGAAACAGTTTAAGGGTGAACAAAAGTGTTTTATGTGGCCCACAGCTCCTGGTTGCTCCAATAGCTCCACAAATTTGTCTTGTGCAGTGTTGTGGGACTTCGAAAGGAAAATATTTTGCTTCCAGGTGATAGATGTTGAACTGAGGGGTGTTCCATCAACGCGGCTAAGCGCAAAGCCCGGCTAATTTCGATAGTCCACGCTAGTTTTAGTGAGAGTTCGGTTCCATGACTCTCGCTAACATTAGTTCCCACTGAGTTACTGGGGCAACACAGTCCTCTGAGCTAGCCTGGTCCCGGGCAGGCTAAAGATGCGGCTTAATCAGGCCGTGTCGCAAAGAATACGTACCTGAAGTAAACTGAGTGTCAAACAAACCGTTCCGCACACCTCCCATATGACTATCTCTGTTGTGCACAGTGTTGTATAAAGTACTGGAAAATCAAACTCAAGTAAAAGTATAGGTACCCCTCCCAAAAATGACTTTGGTAAAAGTCGAAGTCACTGACTGAAATGTTACTTGAGTAAAAGTCTTAAAGTATCTGGAACTTCTTGTACTTAAGTACGACAAGTAATGTAAAAATAAATGTACTCAAGTAATGTAATTAAAAGTACAAGTAAAAGTATCAAGCAAAGGCAGCCTGAATTTAATATTTTTTAATGTTTGGTGATATCCATGAAACGCCTTTCTCATTCGTTACACTTAGCCTACAGCTATGCCTTCCCTTGAGCTGAAAAAACTAGGTAGCCTGTTAGCTCCAACATCGTCAAATACGCTTTGTGTAACCGAAACAATGTCACACAAAGTTAATTTCTACTTTATGCTCAAGGTTTCACAACGGTGTCTAGAATGTCCATGCTACGGTTACTGAAATTGGAATATAGACACTAACAATTTCATGAATCTAGAACTTACCTCGATGTGTTTCTTGAGGTTGGACGGGTAGTTTCTGTAAGATAGGATTTCCACGTTTCTTGGAAGGCACAAGAAGCACTTCATTCAATAGAACATTGTGTTTAAGTACGGCCAGGGATGCTCATCGTCAGGTCCCCCTTCATTTGTAGCCGACGTGGATGCCGTCTCCTCTTCCATCAGGGATGTTGATTGATTAAACTAGCTGCATGAAACCAACAGGTGTAGGCTGGTTGTCATGCGCAAGTAGAGAACAAGTCCAGGCACGTCCTGACTTCCTTGCTAACTAAACGGCACATTGAAAATGTAGTGGAGTAAAAGTATGCAATTAAATTTGGAAATGTAGTGAAGTAAAAGTAAATGTCATATTTTGTTTAAAAACTCAAGTAAAGTACAAAGTCTCCAAAAATGTACTTAAGTACAGTAGTGAAGTATTATTACTTCATTACTATACAACACTGGTTGTGCAAAAACAAGGGTGACAATATCAGCAAAAAAATTTTTTACCTTATGTTCTTGGTCACTTTTGACAAATTTCCATTAATTTTAAATACAGTCATACCTCACCTTACGAAATTAATTCGTTCCAGAAATGGTTTCGTAACGTGGTTTTTTCGTAAGTAGAGTTGCAATGGGGGATTTGGGCTGCTGCGAAGCCGAGCGCGCATCCGAGCGCGCATTATTTGAATTTGAATTTGAGATTTCATGTTTCGTAACTTAAATTTTCTTTCATATTCAGAGACGAACATTTTACGTAAACGCGTTACGTAACTTGGATAATTCGTTAGTTGGGTCTTTCGTAAGGTGAGGTATGACTGTATTCTTTTGAAGCGCTGTCGTTACGATATTTGCAGATAAAAGAATTCCATAGTTGTCATGGAGAATGCATTTGGCCGAGTGGTTAAAGGGATAGTGCGTTTTTTGTTTTTTTTTATGTTAATCTGTATGGGTTTCCTTCTAAAAGTGTCGTGCGGTAACAGTGGCTTACCTCTGACAGTCTCGTCTCAGCCCAGTTCTGCTCGATTTCTGGAGCTAGCTCCGGTAAGTTCGCAGGGACAGGAAATAAAGCTTGTTTTTCTTCGCAAAACAACATTTGTCCAAAAAGTGATATATATTTCCATCACAAACAGTTGCCCGAAAAAATCCAGCAGCCTATTTCGCATTCACATTTTTTCTCCAGATTCGTATCACTCCGTCCACGTTAGTTCTATTGCCTGTTCACTCGTAAGCGGATGGTTACGGCAGATGCGGTACGGCGACGGCGGATGTTTACAAGTGAACAGGCTAGGCTACACGTGCCGTGATACAACTCCGAGAGAATTAGGCAACTGGATTTTTTTAGACAACTGTCTGTAACGGAATATATATCACTTTTTGGACAAATGCTGTTTTGAGAAGAAAAACAAGCTTTATTACCTGTCCTCGCGAACTTACCGGACCTACTTATGTGAGCTCCAGAACGCGAGCAGAACCGGGCTGAGACGAGACTGTCAGAGGTAAGCCAGTGTTAATGCACGACACTTTTAGAAGGAAACCCATACAGATTAACATAAAAAAAACTGCACTATCTCTTTAAGTACTGCGTCTTTCACGTGGGAGTCCCGGGTTTGATTCCTATTACTGACATATTCATGCGCAAGTCAATTATTTGTTATAGTTTCACCAATTTACATTTGGCACACATTACACAAATGTGAATGAATTTAACCAACAATTATTCATATAATCATAGAACTTCTATCAGCTGGGCCTAACATCACTCTCACATGACGACATTGACACTTTATATTTTATGTGACATCTCTATCAAAGAATACAGTTACAGGTAAACCTTTACTTTTAAAACAAAATGTAGCCAAATAACAGGCACACTCCATGATGCAACATTTCAATGATTCAACAAATTTGCTTCAGAGATGCTGTGCAAGCCTCTTTAATGAAATCCTATTTATCAATTTCCATCAATAGGCTTAAAACAATAAAAGACATTAGGTATGACATTCTGCTGTGAGGCCACTGCTGGAGGACTGCTGAGGGTCAGGCAAGGCACTGCTGGAGGACTGCTGAGGGTCAGGCAAGGCACTGCTGGAGGACTGCTGAGGGTCAGGCAAGGCAAGGCAGGCAAGACTCTTCACGAGAACTCGCAGGAAGGATCTTTGATGGGGTCCCTCCTTCAATTACCTCCACCAGTGGGTGACCCCGGTTTAGGGCCAGTGCCAGCTCCTCTGCAGGTGAAAGATTTTGAGGGGGGCTCCCACCTCCTGTGGCTTGGTAGCTACTGTTCATTTTAAATTAAATTAAGGTACCATTTCAACAGTATTACTAATTTCACTGAATAATAATATTAATATTAGCCTACTTACCACTCTGCAAAATGTTATTATGCTTTGTCTTTACCAGCAAAACAGTCCTCTTCACATTATTCCTGCTCAAAGACAAGATAACACAGTTTAACGTATTAGTTGGAGCAAATACTTTTATACAGTAAAAATAAATTACAACTGACAAGACTGCTCTACAAATATGAATATAAACATTTGATGACATCAACTGCTCTCCCTGAGTATCGAACTCGGGTCTCCCACATGACGATAGCGAGCCTTCTCCCCCCAAGGGTTTGGTACCGATGGTAAAAACGTACTTAAAAAACTCAACATTCAGCACAGTTATAGAACTTGACTTATGTATTTAAGCGCTCGGTGATCTTCTGCCACGCCATGTCTCTGGCCTTGGTTATTGCAGATGTGTTGCAGAGTTCCAAAAGCAACTTTTGTTCTGATGCGCTGAAATCATCGGCCTGAATCTTCGACATGATCGCGTTTTCGACAGTCGCTTGTTCTGGGCTTCTTACGTCCCCCGTGCACGCGTCTAGGCCAGGACTGGATAGGCCTGACTGAAGTTAGCACTGCTGAGGCGCAGCTAAACTGCTTTAGTGGAACGAATTCAGGCTTAAGTCTAAGTTGACGCTTCTTCAGACGAGGTTTAACTACTTAGGCGACGTTGATGGAATAACCCCCTGATCCCTCGTTTGTCGAGAGACGACTCTGAAGATACCGTCTGAGGAGTTAGAATGCCCAAAGGAGGGGGAGCTAGAATACAAAGTACAGTGGTACCTCACCTTACGAAATTAATTCGTTCCAGAAGTGGTTTCGTAACGTGAATTTTTCGTAAGTTGAGTAGCTATTTCAATGGAAAAGGCCTGATTCGTTCCAAGTTTTTTTTTTATAGTGTAACACTGTGTCCTGCGTAGAGACTGTAGATCCAGGACTAAACGTGGACTATACCAGTCTAGACCAAGGTCTAAACCTGGACTGGACCAGGTCTAGACCTGGACTAAACCAGGACTGGACCAGGACTAAACCTGGACTAAACCAGGTGGATTAAAGCACCGCGTGCGGGTCTATTTCCTGGTTTTGTGTCGAGTCACGGCTGAGGCGAGCAGCGAGGACTCCCCTCGGGACTGCACGCAGTCTGAGCGCATGAACGCAGACAAGAGCCGCGGCCTAATCCTGGTTTAGACTTGGTTCAGACCTGGTTTAGACCTGGCATGGTTTGAGCACGGGTCTCGTGCTCGCGCCCCGCGCCGGGTCATGCTGCGCTATCACACGTGTCCACGCGCACACACACCGCCCTCCCCCTTCCCCCCACGCTTCACTATTAATACATTTTGTTGAAAATCTATGAAAGTTTGAGTGTTTAAACGAGAGAGAAATGTGAGAAAAGTTTAAATTCAGTCTGAGAAAAGCCTATAATGTGTGTGGCTGAGCGCGCATTATTTGAATTTTTGAGATTTCGCGTTTCGTATCTAGAGACCAAAATTTAACGTGAAGGCGTTTCATAACTTGAAATTTTCATTTGTTGGGTCTTTCGTAAGGTGAGGTACCACTGTATTATTACTATTTTTAATCTGCCTCAGGGCAGCTGTGGCACCCACAGGTGTGAATCCCAGCATAAGTACAATGTTCATATTTGAATCATTTGGTTGTTGTTGTTGTCGTTGTTGTTGTTGTTGTTGTTGTTGTTGTTGTTGTTGTTGTCGTTGTTGTGATTTGCTTGGATCAGTACTTGTGGCCGTAGCTGCTCGTCTGTGTGGACCTCTTCAGATCTGAGGAGAACTCAGCTGGACCTGGTCAGAACTCTGTGAGAACAGGAGCCACAGTGACTCCAGGACATACTGTAGTTCTGTAGGCAGGTTTTGGTGGTGGTCAAAGGGGCCGATGGTGCAGATTGGCAGCCTCACTCTCATCAATCTGCCCCAGGGCAGTTGTGGCTACAATAGCAGCTCCACTGCAGAGAGTGGAGTGATGAAATGTAAAGTTCCTTGTGTCTTTAAAGGTGTGTACTGTGTGTTTGTCCATCCATCCATCGATTTTCTTCCTCTTATGCGGGGCCGGGTCGTGGGGGCATCAGTCTAAGCAGGGACGCCTAGAGCTCCTTCACCCCGGACACTTCCTCCAGTTCCCCCGGGGGGACCCCAAGGCGTTCCCAGACCAGTCAGGAGACATAGTCCCTCCAGTGTGTCCTGGGTCTTCCCCTTGGCCTCCTCCTGGTGGGACATGCCCGGAACACCTCCCAAGGGAGGCATCCAGGAGACATCCGGAACAGATGCCCGAGCCACCTCAGCTGCTTCTCTCGACGTGGAGAAGCAGCGGCTCTACTCCAAGCTCCTCCCGTGTGACCAATCTCCTCACCCTACCTCTAAGGGGGCGCCCAGCCACTCTGCGGAGGAAACTCATTTCGGCCGCTTGTATCCGGGATCTTGTCCTTTCGGTCATTACCCAGAGCTCATGACCATAGGTGAGGGGAGGAACGTAGATCGACGGTAAATCAAGAGCTCAGCTCCCTCTTCACCACAACGGTCCGGTACAGCGACCACATCACTGCCGACGCTGCATCGATCCGTCTGTCAATCTCGCGCTTCATCCTCCCCTCACTCGAGAACAAGACCCTGAGATACTTGAAATCGTCCACTTGAGGCAAGGACTCCCCACCCACCCGGAGAGGGCAAGAGACCTTTTTCCGGTCGAGAACCATGGCCTCGGATTTGGAAGAGCTGATCCTCATCCCAGCCGCTTCACACTCGGCTGCGAACCGCACAGATGAGATCCTGTGGTCCCCAAACCGGATCCCCACCGGCCCCTGACTGCGCCTAGAAATTCTGTCCATAAATATAATGAACAGAACCGGTGACAAAGGGCAGCCCTGGCAGAGTCCAACATGCACCGGAAACAGGTCCGACTTACTACCAGCAATGCGAACACAGCTCCTGCTCCGGTCATACAGGGACCGAACAGCCCTTAGCAAAGGGCTTTGAACCCCGTACTCCCAGAGCACTCTCCACAGGACCCCACAAGTGACACGGTTGAATGCCTTCTCCAGATCCACAAAGCACATGTGGACTGGTCGGGCAAACTCCCATGCACCCTCGAGCACCCGATGGAGAAAACCACACTACTCCTTTTGAATCTGAGGTTCGACTATCGGTCGAATTCTCCTCTCCAGCACCCTGGAATAGACCTTACCGGGAAGGCTGAGGAGTGTGATTCCCCGATAGTTGGAACACACCCTCCGGTCCCCCTTCTTAAACAGAGGGACCACCACCCCGGTCTGCCAGTCCAGAGGTACTGTCCCCAACCGCCACGCGATGTTGCAGAGACATGTCAGCCAAGACAGCCCTACAACATCCAGAGACTTAAGATACTCAGGAGGGATCTCATCCACCGAGGAGCTTTCCAACCACCTCAGTAACTTCAGCCAGGGTGATGAGTGAGTCCGCCTCCGAGTCCCCAGCCTCTGCTTCCTCCTCGGAAGACGTGACGGCGGGATTGAGGAGATTCTCAAAGTATTCCTTCCACCGTCCGATAACATCCCCAGTCGAAGACAACTGCTCCCCACCCGCACTGTAAACAGTGTTGGTGAAGCACTGCTTCCCCCTCCTGAGGCGCTGAACGGTTTGCCAGAATTTCTTTGAGGCCGTCCAATAGTCCTCCTCCATGGCCTCTCCAAACTCCTCCCAAACCCGAGTTTTTGCCTCTGCCACCACCCGGGCTGCAGCACGCTTGGCCCGCCGGTACCCTGTATGTTTGTGCGTCTTTAAAGGTGTGTTGTGTGTGTTTGTGCGTCTTTAAAGGTGTGTTGTGTGTGTTTCAGGTACTGGCCGTTTGGAGCTGAGGGCTGCAGGATGCACGGTTTCCAGGGGATGATCTCTGTACTCGCATCCATCAGCTTCATGGCCGCCATCGCCTGGGACAGATACCACGTCTACTGCACAAGTCAGTACAAATACTACAAATACTGCAGTACAAATGCTACCTACTACTTGGAAGTAACAGCAGTAATGAAGTTTTGCTGTTTCTTCAGGACAGAAGCTGTTCTGGAGCACCACCATCACCATGAGCTGTCTGATCTGGATCCTGTCCGTGGCGTGGGCGGCGGTGCCTCTGTTCGGTTGGGGCGTGTACGACTTTGAACCAATGAAAACCTGCTGCACTCTGGACTACAGCAAAGGAGACAGGTACTACTACTACTACTACTACTACTACTACTACTACTGCTACTACTACTACTGCTACTACTACTGCTACTACTGCTACTACTACTACTACTACTGCTACTACTGCTGCTACTACTACTACTGCTACTACTACTGCTACTACTACTGCTACTACTACTGCTACTACTGCTACTACTACTACTGCTACTGCTACTGCTGCTGCTGCTGCTGCTGCTGCTGCTGCTACTGCTACTACTACTGCTACTACTACTACTGCTACTACTACTGCTACTACTACTGCTACTACTGCTACTACTACTACTACTACTGCTACTACTGCTGCTACTGCTACTACTATTGCTACTACTACTACTGCTACTACTGCTACTACTGCTACTGCTACTACTACTGCTACTACTACTACTGCTACTACTGCTACTGCTACTACTACTACTACTGCTGCTACTACTACTACTACAACAACTACTACTACTACTACTACTACTGCTACTACTGCTGCTACAGCAAAGGAGACAGGTACTACTACTACTACTACTGCTACTACTGCTGCTACAGCAAAGGAGACAGGTACTACTGGTACTACTACTACTACTACTACTACTACTGCTACAGCAAAGGAGACAGGTACTACTACTACTACTACTACCACTGCTACTACTACTACTACTACTACAGCAAAGGAGACAGCTACTACTACTACTACTACTACTAGGCAAATGCAGTATTTGCACAGACTTACTGGGGCCATTCTGTAGGTGTTTGCACGTTCTCTCTGTGTTTATTTCTCTGAACAATAAAAACATGTTCCATGATAAACAAACATTCAGAGATCCTTGTCCTGTATAATATGTGGTACTTTCTTCACTGTAGTATATTTAAGATCACTGTAGTATATTAGTAAGTAAGTAGTTTGGCAAAAGCAGAAATTCAATTTGTCAGCTGGACAAACGTTTATTTGGTCGAATACGTTTCACAGCTCAGCTAACTGCAATGAAATGACTCTGAGACTACCACACCTACTTGTTTACAGTTTGTGTTAGTTAGGTGGGTCTATTAGATCTGCAGTGGGAGTGGAGTGTGGGTCTTGTTAGCAGAACCATTCAGGACCATAATGGACCTGACCTGCTGCCCTATTGTTTTCTTTGTTTTGATTTAGGTTTGAGGATAGAGTTATAGATGGGAGACAAATGATGTCTGAGCCCTCCATTTCTGTTCAAGGAAGGATTATCTTTCTTGACAAAAATAGCCTCTTTAACTCCCCTCTCAAACCAGTTCTTTTCTCTGGCCAAGATCTGTACCTCACTGTCCTCAAAGGAGTGGCCCGTGGCTTTAGGTGGAGATGTAGACTGAGGTCTTTTTAGGTGGAGATGTACGGCAGACTGAGGTCCTTTTAGGTGCAGATGTACAGCAGACTGAGGTCCTTTTAGGTGCAGATGTACGGCAGACTGAGGTCCTTTTAGGTGGAGATGTACGGCAGACTGAGGTCCTTTTAGGTGCAGATGTACGGCAGACTGAGGTCCTTTTAGGTGGAGATGTACGGCAGACTGAGGTCCTTTTAGGTGGAGATGTACGGCAGACTGAGGTCCTTTTAGGTGGAGATGTACGGCAGACTGAGGTCCTTTTAGGTGCAGATGTACGGCAGACTGAGGTCCTTTTAGGTGGAGATGTACGGCAGACTGAGGTCCTTTTAGGTGCAGATGTACGGCAGACTGAGGTCCTTTTAGGTGGAGATGTACGGCAGACTGAGGTCCTTTTAGGTGCAGATGTACGGCAGACTGAGGTCCTTTTAGGTGGAGATGTACAGCAGACTGAGGTCCTTTTAGGTGGAGATGTACGGCAGACTGAGGTCCTTTTAGGTGCAGATGTACGCCAGACTGAGGTCCTTTTAGGTGCAGATGTACGGCAGATTGAGGTCCACTCTGGCTCTCTCCTCTGTGTTGGTACATCCTCTTGTGAAGGGGCTGTTTGGTTTCTCCAATGTAGCGCTCACTGCAGTCTTCACTACACTGAATGGAGTAGACCACATTGATTTGTTTGTGGCTCGGTGTTTTGTCCTTTGGGTGGACCAGTTTCTGTCTTAAAGTGTTTGTGGGTTTGAAATAGAACGGGATTTTATGTTGTCTGAAAATTTGCTGTAGTTTTTCAGAAACGCCGGACAGGTAAGGAATACTGTAGTTACACCCTTTCTCCTGGGTTCTGATTCTCTGTTGTCTTGGTGTCTACTATGACCAAATAAACGTTTGTCCATTTGACAAATTGAATTTCTCCTTTTGCCGTGGATTCTACCTGGACGACTGAGGGATTCTACACATTTACGCAGTCTTTTTTGTTTCGAAGGGACTACATCACGTACATGTGGAGTCTGGTGGTCCTGTACTTGGCGTTCCCGTCCATCACCATGCTCTCCTGCTACGACTCCATCTACAAGTACTTCAAGAAGATACACAACCAGAAGGTGACCACAGTTTTACTCTGACAGATTATTTATTTTACAATTATTTTACAGGAAGTTCATTTATGTATAAAACACCAGCAGGGGGCGCACATCTGGATCATGTTTTCATCAAAGGAACAGTTGTAAAGTTCAGACTCTGTATGTGTAATATCGATGTTTGGATTTTTCATATTTATTTACGTTTCAAATATTATAGAGTATTGAATTTATTTGTATTGATCTATGGATTATTGTCATTATTGATTATTATCATTGCTGCTCGTCTCTAAACACAAGTCCAGTCGAGTAATCATGAACTTCTCTCCTCTCTCTTTCTCTCTCTCTTCTCTCTCTCATTTTCTCTTCTCTCTCCTCTCTCTCTTCTCTCTCTCCCTCTCCTCTCTCTTTCTCTCTTTCTCTCTCTTCTCTCTTTCTCTCTCCCCTCTCTCTTCTCTCTCTCGTTTTCTCTTCTCTCTTCTCTCTCTCCCTCTCCTCTCTCTTTCTCTCTCTCTCTCTCTCTCTCTCTCTTTCTCTCTCCCCTCTCTCTTCTCTCTCTCGTTTTCTCTTTCTCTCTCTCCCTCTCCTCTCTCTTTCTCTCTCCTCTCTCTCTTCTCTCTTTCTCTCTCCCCTCTCTCTTCTCTCTCTCGTTTTCTCTTCTCTCTCTTTTCTCTCTCCCGCTCCTCTCTCTTTCTCCTCTCTCTCTTCTCTCTTTCTCTCTCCCCTCTCTCTTCTCTCTCTCGTTTTCTCTTCTCTCTCCTCTCTCTCCCTCTCCTCTCTTTCTCTCTTCTCTCTCTTTCTCTCTCCTCTCTCTCTTCTCTCTTTCTCTCTCCTCTCTCTCTCTCTCTCTCTCATTTTCTCTCCTTTCTCTCTCATCTCTCTCTTCTGTCTCTCTCTTCTCTCTCTCGTTCTCTCTCCTCTCTCTCTCATCTCTCTCTTCTCTGTCTCTCTCTTCTCTCTCTCGTCTCTCTCTCTTTCTCTCTCTCTCTCTCCCTCTCTCTTTCTCTCTCACATTCTCTCTCCTCTCTCTCTTTCTCTGTCTCTCTCTCTCTCTCTCACGTTCTCTCTCCTCTCTCTCTTCTCTGTCTCTCTCTCGTTCTATCTCCTCTCTCTCTCATCTCTCTCTTTCTTTGTCTCTCTTCTCTCTCTCGTTCTCTCTTTCTCTCTCTCTCTCTCTCTCCCTCTCCTCTCTCTCTTCTCTCTCTCGTTCTCTCTCTCTCTCTCTCTCTCTCTCTCCTCTCTTCTCTGTCTCTCTCTTCTCTCTCTCGTTCTCTCTCCTCTCTCTCTCATCTCTCTCTTCTCTGTCTCTCTCTTCTCTCTCTCGTTCTCTCTCTCTCTCCCCCTCTCTCTCTCTCTCTCTCTCTCTCGTTCTCTCTCTCTCTCTCTCATCTCTCCTCTCTTCTCTGTCTCTCTCTTCTCTCTCTCGTTCTCTCTCCTCTCTCTCATCTCTCTCTTCTTTGTCTCTCTCTTCTCTCTCTCGTTCTCTTCTCTCTCTCTCTTCTCTGTCTCCTCTCTTCTCTCTCTCAGTTCAACACATCCCTCCCTCTCCAGACGATGTTGATGTGTTGGGGTCCGTACGTCCTCATGTGTGTGATCGCCTGTTTCACCGACGTCACCGTCATCTCTCCCAAAATCAGAATGGTACGTCTGCGTCTGCGTCTGCGTCTGCGTCTGCGTCTGCGTCTGTGTCTGTGTCTGCGTTTGCGTCTGTGTCTGTGTCTGCGTCTGCGTCTGCGTCTGCGTCTGCGTCTGCGTCTGTGTCTGCGTCTGTGTCTGCGTCTGTGTCTGTGTCTGTGTCTGCGTCTGTGTTTGTGTTGAAACAGGAGTTCAGGAAAAATATCCCAAACTTTTCCCTGATCCTGTGAAGGTTCGTTAGCTCAGCCTGTCTGGAGAAGTGAGGACGAATACTTCTGTTACCTGATTCTCACCAAAACAGTCAAATGTCTTTCCAAAAGACACGAGGGAAGACAGGGCAGTGGGTTTAGTAAAGCTCGAGGAGATTTTCTGTGTAATTCTCACAAAAGGATAAACTTAATCCATTATTCATTTCTCTCCTTTTTTTCTTTCTCTCTCTTTGTTTCTCTCTCTTTGTCTGTCTGTCTCTTTGTCTCTTTCTTTCTCTCTTTCTTTGTTTCTCTGTCTTTCTTTCTCTGTCTCTCTCTATCTGTCTCTTTCTTTCTCTCTCTTTCTTTGTTTCTCTCTGTGTCTCTCTCTCTCTGTCTCTTTGTCTCTTTCTTTCTCTCTCTTTGTTTCTCTCTTTCTTTGTTTCTCTGTCTTTCTTTCTCTGTCTCTCTCTATCTGTCTCTTTCTTTCTCTCTCTTTCTTTGTTTCTCTCTGTGTCTCTCTCTCTCTGTCTCTTTGTCTCTTTCTTTCTCTCTCTTTGTTTCTCTCTTTCTTTGTTTCTCTATCTTTCTTTCTCTCTTTCTTTGTTTCTCTCTGTCTTTCTTTCTCTGTCTCTCTCTATCTGTCTTTGTCTCTTTCTTTCTCTCTCTCTTTCTTTGTTTCTCTCTGTCTCTCTCTCTCTGTCTTTCTTTCTCTCTCTCTTGTTGCCTCTCTCACTCAATCTCACTCTTTCTCCCTCCCTCGCTCTCTCATTCTCTTTCTTTTTCTCTTTCTCCCTCTCGTTCTCTCTCTTTCTTTTTCTCTCTCCTTCTCCCTCTCTTTCTCTCTCATTCTTGCTCTTTCTCCCTCTCTCTCTCAATCTCTCTGTTTTTCTCTCATCCTTCTCCCTCTCTGTCTGTCTCTCTCTTTCATGCTCTTTCTCCCTCCCTCTCCCCTCTCTCAATCGTTCTCTCTCTTTCTTTTTCTCTTTCTCCCTCCTTTTCTCTCTCATTCTATCTCTTTCTTTTTCTCTCTCTTTCTCCCTCCCTCTCTCTCTCTCTCTCTCTTTCTTTCTCCTCCCTCTCTCTCATTCTCTTTCTTTCTCTCTCTTTCTCCCTCTCTCCCTCCCTCACTCTCTCATTCTCTCTTTCTTTTTCTCTCTCCTTCTCCCTCTGTCTGTCTCTCTCGTTCTTGCTCTTTCTCCCTCCCTCCCTCTCCCCTCTCTCTCTCTTTCTTTCTTTTTCTCTCTTTCTCCCTCCCTTTCTCTCTCGTTCTCTTTCTTTTTCTCTCTCTTTCTCCCTCCCTCCCTCTCTCTCATTCTCTCGCTCTCTTTTTCTCTCTCTTTCTCCCTCTCTCTCTCCCTCTCTCTCTGGTTCTCTCTCTTTGCCCAGGCTCTCCCGGTCATCGCCAAAACGAACCCGATCTTTAACGCTCTGCTCTACACTTTCAACAACGAGTTTTATCGTCCTGGAGTCTGGAACTTTCTGACGGGACAGAAGATCACCGAGCCTCTGGAGGGAAAGAAAGGAAAATGAGGAGCAGAGAAGAGAGAGAGAGAGAGAGAAGAGCGAGAAAGAGAAGAGATGAAGAGTTCTTCTCCCATGTATTATACTCCGATAGCGTTAGATTCAAAGCAGGACTCATGTTACTCTGGAATATCATCAAAATCCACCGGTTTTGTGTTTTTATTCTGTAAAAATGTGTTTATATATTAATACAAAACACATAAATATTCATAATAATGCCTTTAATCATGTCTTACATTTGTACTATTTGTGCTGCTGTTGTACCTGCCACAGCTGCCCTGGGACAGACTGACAGAAGTGAGGATTCTGACACACTGATCTTTCACACACCACATTCACGTAGAGAAGGTGAGTGAAGTGTCTTGCCCGAAGACACACTGGCAGCGTGCACTGGTTGGATCTTTGGGTCGGTGGTTGAATCCTGGTTTGTCTTTTTTCCGCTCGACACACTTCAGTTCAGGAAAAGTAATGTTTTTACAATCTGGACCTTATTTCTGTGATAAAACAGCGTCATTTACTCACCCATTGTACTTTGGTGTCATTTGGAGTATTTCCGGAGATTTTGGAGTTTAGCGATATCTGTTTAATGCGAGTTGTCGGGGCATACGTTTGTGGTCACCAAATAACAAAAACTTTAGCACTTTTCAAATGACAAAAATGTGTTAGTTTACACTTTCATTTGAGTCGAAAGTGGTCTGTAATCCGATATCCTGCCATGGTTCCGATTGGATGACGTCATCGAGGACCGCGCGCATTCACAGCTGATTTGCAGATAAGACGACGCTCTCAGCTCTCGGTTACAATCATAAAGAAGGAAGGAGGAAGGAATAAGAAGTAGAAAACATCTCCACTTGAGAAAACCCGAAATGGTGCGAACATGCATTTATCCCGGTTGTGAAAACAAGACGACAGCTTGGACGAAGTTGAGTTTTCACAGGCTTCCTCGTCACAATCCGCAGTTATAGAAGCTGTGGCTCATTGCCTTGAAAATGGACCCAAACATGAAAGGCAAAGCTGTAAGACGTTTGGACCATCGTGTTTGCAGTAGTCATAGTCATACAGTAGTTAGTCATAGTCAGTCATAGTGGAAACGAAATTTCGAATTACTCTACGTACATGTACATATGGTTTTTCGACAATAAAGCAAACTATGACTATGACTAAAGGCAAAGCTGTAAGACGTTTGGACCGTCGTGTTTGCAGTACCCACTTCAGTCCGGACGATTTTTTACCAGCAAAGGAAAAGAAAGAAGGACAGCGGATTCAGCGCACGATTCTGAGAAGTAATGCGATACCGATGGGTGTTCTCTGCTGCTCCTAAAACTGTCTCCGCTTCATTCTTTCTAACACCTCCTCATCCGTATACTCAGGCTGAAAAAAACGATAGGGACGGCCATCATACTCAAATAAGTCCTCTTCAGTCTCCAAGTCCCAATCTTCAGCCTTGTCTCGCTCGCAACAGAAAAGTTCTGAGTGTCTTCTATGCAAAGTAGCAGAATGAATGCCTGCGCGCGGTCTTCATTGATGACGTCGTCCAATCAAAACCATGACTGGATCTTTGTTTACAGGCCACTTTTGACTCAAACGAAAGTGTAAACTAACACACTGAACTTTTGTCATTTGAAAAATGCTAAAGTTTGTGTTATTTGGTGACCGCAACCGTATGCCCCGAGCAAACGGATATCGCTAAACTCCAAAATCTCCGGAAATGCTCCAAATGACACCAAAGTACAATGGGTGAGTAAATGACGTTGTTTTATCACCGAAATAAGGTCCAGATTGTAAAAATGTTCCGTTAAATGACTCAAAAAGGTGCTTTTCTCCACAGATGTATGTACAGTAGTTAAATACCACATATATAAAAGTCGAGTCTCAGCCTGTAATAATATTGGACTGAAAAGATGAAAAAGTTCCTGAGTTCTGCTTTAAAGTTTGCCTTAGGCCTTACACTGGACACGTGTACCTGTACGACCATAATGTTAAGAAACATTCACATTTCAAAACAAAGTGTCTTTTCTGTACAAATAATATTAATAAACACATTTGTATAACTGGACATTTGGTACAGTACTTTTTTTTTTCCTGTTGAGTTTACAAATTATGTTTTGTTTTGTTTTTTGTTTCAAAAGTTCAAGACTCCATGCACAGCTTCCAGGTGCTGGGAACAGCAGGAACATTCAACAATTCCAAAAAAAGAGAAGGTTTACTGAAGCAGTAGTAGTAGTAGCAGTAGTAGCAGCAATTACAGTAACACAAATCAATCAATCAATCTTTATTTATATCTATATTTACAACACCAATAGGACATAGAGTCTTTTTGAGACTTGAACCCTCGACCTCCTCGCTCAGGGGCCGTAGCTAAGCACATTAAGTGACTTCTCAGGACCGTGTTAAACCTGTTTCATTATTATCACTTTCTCTGAAACTCACCTGACTCTGGGGGAGTGAACCGGAGAAGATTTAAGGTGCACTATGTAACTTTTCTGGTTGGGAACTAGAACTAGAACTAACCCAAGACCATTGAGGGAATAAACAAGGACTAGACTTGGACTAAACCAGGTTTAAACTAGAACTAACCCAAGACCATTGAGGGACTAAATAAAGACTAAACTTGGATTAAACGGGTCTAAACTAGAACTAACCCAAGACAAATGAGGGACTAAACAAGGACTAGACTTGGACTAAACCAGGTTTAAACTAGAAATTTGACTAACCCAAGACATTGAAGAACTAAACCCAGACTAAACAGGGACTAAACCAGGTCTAAACTGGAACTTAACCAAGACCATTGAGGGACTAAATAAAGACTAAACTTGGATTAAACCAGGTCTAAACTAGAACTAACCCAAGACAAATGAGGGACTAAACAAGGACTAGACTTGGACTAAACCAGGTTAAACCAAGACAAATGAGGGACTAAACAGGGACTAAACTTGGACTAAACCAGGTCTAAACTAGAACTAACCCAAGACTATTGAGGAACTAAACAAGGACTAGACTTGGACTAAACCAGGTTAAATCAAGACAAATGAGGGACTAAATAAAGACTAAACTTGGATTAAACCAGATCTAAACTAGAACTAACCCAAGACAAATGAGGGACTAAACAAGGACTAGACTTGGACTAAACCAGGTTAAACCAAGACAAATGAGGGAATAAACAGAGACTAAACTTGGACTAACCCAAGACCGTTGAGGGACTAAACTTGAACTAAACTTGGAGTAAACCAGGTCTAAACTGGAACTAAACCAAGACAAATGAGGGACTAAACAGGGACTAAACCAGGTCTAAACCAGGTCTAAACCAGGTCTAAACGGAGCAGTCCTTTTCTATATTCTCCTTCTAATCCAGGGTCTTTCTGGTTTTAGATCCTGTTCAGAGACCGTCTGAGATTAGCGGCTCTTCTCTGAATCCAGACTCACTATTTCAGACTCGGGCTTAAAAAGAGAAAGTGGGACAGAGGGAGGGTCACCTGCCCGTCACCGTGGAGACGTTTTCTTTGAATGTTCCACAGTACAGCATTAATCTTAGCATAAATCTTCTTTAGAATTAAAACAAGACTTATGAGAGACTAAACTGGCACTAAACTTGGACTAAACCAGGTCTAGAATTAAACCAAGATTTATGAGACTAAAGAGGGAATAAACTTGGACTAAACTAGAACTAACCCAAGACGATGGAGGGACTAAACTTGAAGTAAATTTGGACTAAACCAGGTCTACACTAGAATTAAATCAAAATTTATGAGAGACTAAACTGGGACTAAACTTGGACTAAACTAGAACTAACCCAAGATCATTGAGGGACTAAACCTGAACTAAACCAGGTCTAAACCAGGTCTAAACTACATGGATTAAAAGTCGATATAGAACCTTTAAGAACGTTCTGTATTAATCCCTCTCCACGGTTCTAACAGCTGCTTTCTGATGTCCTTGTTTAATCTGCGGTGGAGGTGAGATGATCTAATGCCCGGTGCTGTGAGGTCAGCGAACGCCTCGTGTGGAGCGTGGTGTGTTTAAGGGCAGATGTGGAACTGTGAGCTGCCATCTGTCACGGGGGCCGTTCCAACAGACGTAACAGAACATCATAAAACACATCGCCTGACCAGGGCTGGACTGGGACAAAAAAAACAGCCCTGGCATTTTTGGCTTAAACCGGCACAATGGACAAATTTATGTTTGTGTTCCCTGAAGCAAAGTATTTTACTATTGTTACGTCTTGGCCGAGGGGAAACTAGGGCGCAACATTTAAAGGAAAAATCCCCAAAACCACCAGCAAACTCACAGTAACTACTGTGGAACCCAGGAGGGCTCAGGGAAAAATCTTTTTTGAGGCTTGGCAAGAAAGCGTGCGCTCACTTTGCAAAGCACGCCCTTCTTTTATTAAAGGAAAAGTAACGTTATTTTACAATCTGAGCCTTCTTTCGGTAATAAAACAAGTCGTTTGACTCACCCATAGCACGTTCGTGTCATTTGGAGCTGTTTGGTGAAAGTTATGTTGTAGCATATCCGTTAGCCTGAGTACTCGGGGCATTACTTTGCGGTCTCCAAATAACACAAACTTTAGCACTTTTCAAATCATAGAAGCCCGATGTCTTAATATAAGATTTCGTTTGAAGCAAAAGTGGCCTGTAATCCGAGATTTAGCCATAGTTTTCAGCTTTGCGTTTCATGTTTTTTTCATGTGCTGATAGCACACTCCGCGCATGCGCACTGGCCTCCTCATCTACTCGAAACTATGGCTAAATCTCGGATTACAGGCCACTTTTGCTTCAAACGAAATCTTACATTAAGACATCGGGCTTCTATGATTTGAAAAGTGCTAAAGTTTGTGTTATTTGGAGACCGCAAAGTAATGCCCCGAATACTCATGTTAACGGATACGCTACAACATAACTTTCTTCAAACAGCTCCAAATGACACGAACGTGATATGGGTGAGTCAAACGACTTGTTTCATTACCGAAAGAAGGCTCAGATTGTAAAATAACATTACTTTTCCTTTAAGTCGCGGGTTCGTGTAAGTAGAGCGCGCTCTCAGTTTCCTAAATCGCGCACTCGTTTAAATATAACGTGCACTCGTTTACCTAAATCGTGCACCCTGGTTTATGAAATCGTGCGCTCGCTGTATGAAGTCATGCCCTCGTCTTTCTAAAACGTGCTCTTGTTTAAATTTGCTCAAATACGAGATGTATAAAATGTGTTTTTGTTTTTAAATCGTGGCCGCGCTTTAGTAAATTGTGGTCACGAGGTTTATAACGTGGGCGCAAGTACACAGTTTTAGTAAGACGACTCCACGATTTAGGTAAACGAGCGCACGCTCTATTTACGCGGACGCGCGACTTAATAAAACGAGGACGCAATTACACAAAACGAGGACACGCTTTGTAAAGTGAGCGCACGCTTTATTGACACCCCCCAAAAAAGATTTTCTGTGAGCCTTTAGGGCTCTGTAAACTACACATTCAATGGTTTATTTAAAATACATCTTGCAAACACATCGAATCTACACGATTCACGTAGGTCGCCTGTTTTGGCTTCAAAACGGTGAATTTCGCGGAAAGGTGAGCGATTTTCATGCCCGTCCATCACCTAAAAGTCCCGGTATTATCCTCACATTACTACCTGCTGACCTGCTGTGCCTGTGCGACACTTCTCACGATATAAAAAGACTCGTTGGATCCAGAACGGACTTACGTAACACTGGAGAGATTAATTAATGAGAGTGTGAAAACCCCCATATTAGACCATTTTCATATTAAACGTTAAGTAGCTTTAGAATTCACAGTGATTAAAGGGCCATATTATGTGATTTTCTGATCTTTTAGTTTGTTCTAATGTTTCTTCATCACAAACAGACCTGGAGTTGTGTTTTGTTTCATTCACACACGTTTAACACACAAACCTGCACGTTTAGGCCGAGTTCTTCTGTCAAACGGAAAAAACTCTTTACAAGAAGAAGTGCTCCACTGTGTTTTGTGTCACTTTTCTCATGGAGGGTCCTTCAAACGCTTTACTCCATCAAGATGTTATTGCTTTGTCTGGAATGTTCCACAGTATGGCATTAAACCTTTTTATCTTCATGGAGACCAAACCAGACCAAACGAGAAAATAATTGTACATACCAAAAAAAACTGCCAAAAATAACAAAAAACTTTATTTTTTTCATCAAAATTATAATAATACAAATATAAATAAAATATAAAAATATAAATAATAATAAAAATAAAGGTTTTTGTTAATGTAATTTACATATAAATTAAATTAAATGAACAAAAATCTGTATTTTTTCCATCAAAATTATAATAATAAAAATATAAATAAAATATAAATAATAATAAAAATAAAGGTTTTTGTTCATTTAATTTACATTTAAATTAAATTAAATGAACAAAAACTTTTATTTTTCCATCAAAATTATAATAATAAAAATATAAATAAATATATAAATAAATAAATAATAATAAAAAATAAAGTTTTTTTTATTTAATTTACATGTAAATTAAATTAAATTAAATGAACAAAAACCTTTATTTTTCCATCAAAATTATAATAATACAAATATCAATAAAATGTAAAAAATATAAATAATAATAAAAATGAAGGTTTTTGTTAATTTAATTTACATTTAAATTAAATTAAATGAACAAAAATCTGTATTTTTTCCATCAAAATTATAATAATAAAAATATAAATAAAATATAAAAATATAAATAATAATAAAAATAAAGGTTTTTGTTCATTTAATTTACATTTAAATTAAATTAAATGAACAAAAACTTGTATTTTTCCATCAAAATTATAATAATAAAAATATAAATAAAATATAAATATATAGATAATAATAAAAAAAATAAAGTTTTTTTTTTATTTAATTTACATGTAAATTAAATTAAATTAAATTAACAAAAATCTGTATTTTTTCCCATCAAAATTATAATAATAAAAATATAAATAAAATATAAAAAATATAAATAATAATAAAAATGAAGGTTTTTGTTCATTTAATTTACATGTAAATTAAATTAAATTAAATTAACAAAAATCTGTATTTTTCCATCAAAATTATAATAATAAAAATATAAATAAAATATAAAAAATAAGAAGTTTTCATTAATTGAATTTAAATTCAATTAAATGAACAAAAACCTTTATTTTTTCCATCAAAACTATAACAATGATTTGTAATTTATCAGAAATGTGCTTCAATGTCTTGGTAGAGGTTTCACATTATGGCATTAAACCTTTCTATCTGCACGGAGACTGAACCAGACCAAGGGACAGGTCAGATCTGTGGAGAGGCGACCCCGCTCACAGCCACAACGTCTGTTTTTCTGGGTATTTTTGAGCTGTAAAACCACCTGTAACTCAATAAACGTAAAGTAGAGCTGTTTAATGTCCATTATTATTGATCTCCATTCCAGGCAGATCAATGACGTCTCCATGGAAACAAAGCAAGTGAAGTGACAAACCCTACACCAAAAAGTTACACAATGCACTTTTAAACTCCAACTTGACCTTAAATAATTTGGATAATTTCACATCTGGAATCGCCAATCTTCACTGAACTAAAGGTGAAAAAGTAGATTTTTAACTTGAAAATTACCACTTCATGACATCACAAGGTGGAACAGAGCGTTTTGAGGTTTGGAAATGTGGACAGACGAATAGTAAAGAGTTCCTCAAACGTGTGAATGAAACAAAACACAACTTTAAGTGTAACATTGGACCTTCATGTTTGTGAATATAAACCTGTCAACAGTTGTCTTACACTTCCATCTAGTGGCTGCTCTTTGCACTACATCCCTAAGTTATTACACTTTTTGAGTCATTTGGAAGTAAAAGATAAAGATAATAATAATAATAATAATAATAATAATAGGCGCGCAGTGATACGACTCGAGAGAAAATAGGACCAAGCGATTTTGACTTCGGACTTTTTCGTGGACAACTGTTTTGTGACGCAAATATATCACTTTTTGGACAAATGTTGTTTTGAGAAGAAAAACAAGCTTTATTAACTGTCCCCGCCCACTTTGGTCAGCTCCAAAACCGGGGCAGAACTCGGCTCAGAGGACACTGTCAGGGGTAAGTCAGTGTTAAAGGAGAATTAACGTTTTTTTTACAATCTGAGCCTTATTTCGGTAATAAAACAAGTTGTTTTACTCACCCATAGCACTTTGGTGTCATATGGAGCACTTCCGGAGATGTTTTAGATTTGCGATATCCGTTAACGTGAGTGCTTGGGGCACGACGTAAAAGTCACCAAAATAACACAAACTTTAGCACTTTTCAAATCATAGAAGCTCAATGTCTTAGTCTACACTTTCGTTTGAGTCAAAAGTGGCCTGTAATCCGAGATTTATCCATAGTTTCGAGTAGACGAAGAGGACAGTGCTCATCTGCTCAGTCACAGCTGATTCGCAGATAAGAAGACGCTCAGAACTTTTCTGTTGCGAGCGACACATGGCAGAAGATTGGGACTTTGAGGCTGAAGAGGACTTCTGGAGGACTGAGGACTGAAGAGGAGTATACGGATGAGGAGACAGAATGGATACAGAAAGAATGAAGCGGAGACAGTTTTAGGAGCACCAGAGAACAGCCATCGGTTTCACATTACTTCTCAGAATCATGCGCTGAATCCGCTGGCCTTCTTTCTTTTCCTTTGCTGGTAAAAAATGGTCCTGACTGAAGTGGGTACTGCAAACACGATGGTCCAAACGTCTTACAGCTTTGCCTTTCATGTTTGGGTCCCGAGAGCTGAGAGCGAAATCAGCTGTGACTGACTCATCTACTCGAAACTATGGATAAATCTCAGATTACAGGCCACTTTTGACTCAAACAAAAGTGTAGACTAAGACATCGAGCTTCTATGATTTGAAAAGTGCTAAAGTTTGTGTTATTTTGGCGACTGCCACGTCGTGATAATCTAAAACATCTCCGGAAATGCTCCATATGACACCAAAGTGCTATGGGTGAGTAAAACAACTTGTTTTATTACAGAAATAAGGCTCAGATTGTAAAAAAAAAAAAACTATCCCTTTAATGCCATACTGTGGAACATTTCAGACAAAGCAATGACATCTCAATGGAGAAAAGCATCTGACGGACCCTCCACTAGAAAAGTTACACAAAACACCTTTAATATGTCATGTTCTAATGTTGTTTCCTCCTCAAAAACAAACCTGGAGTTGTGTTTTGTTTGATATTTTTTTTGAGTTTTGAGTAACATCTCCAAAGCTCAAAACGCTCTGTTCCACCTTGTGATGTCACCAAGTGGTCATTTTCAAGTTAACAGCTACATTTTACCTTTAGTTCAGTAGAAATGGGCAATTCCAGGACTGAAATCATCCAGGTGATTCTAGTGAAGGTGTGTGGAGTTTAAAAACACAGTGAAACACTTCCTGTATTATCACATGATGACATCACAAGGTGGAACAGAGTGTTTGCAGTTTGAGAGAAAAGAGTTTGAATGAAACAAAACACAACTCCAGCTCTGTTTGTGATGAGGAAACAACATTAGAACATAAATCAGAAAATAGCGTAATATGGACCCTTTAATGGTCAAATTTCAGATTTGAATACTGTTTAAATAAAAGAAAATATTTACATTTTAATTTTGATTCAAATAAAAATAAACTGGCTTATCCTGTTCTGTGTCTGTGGTCGGGGATCTCTGTACTGCGCATAAATGTGAAATCCGTGTATAAAAAGTGAAAAACAGAATAGATGGGGTTCCTGAAGTGCTGCGGAGGAGGGACATTTTCTGATTACTAATGTCGGTTGCCACGGCAACCTGATGCATTTGGGGACAAGGTAGAAGAAAGTGAAAATTAGTACGTACGCCTCTGAGAGCGAAAGGACGGACCTGCGGGGGTTTATTTTTAAAAGTGTTTGTGGTGAATTCTCTGCTGCTCTGACCCTCTGACCATCTGACCCTCTGACCCTCTCCTCTTCCTCCTCTGACCCTCTCCTCTTCATCCTCTGACCCTCTCCTCTTCCTCCTCTGACCCTCTCCTCTTCATCCTCTGACCCTCTCCTCTTCCTCCTCTGACTCTCTCCTCTTCCTCCTCTGAGCCTCTCCTCTTCCTCCTCTTCCTCCTCTCACCCTCTGACCCTCTCCTCTTCCTCCTCTGACCCTCTCCTCTTCATCCTCTGACCCTCTTCTCTGACCCTCTCCTCTTCCTCCTCTGACCCTCTCCTCTCCCTCCTCTGACTCTCTCCTCTTCATCCTCTGACCATCTGACCCTCTCCTCTTCCTCCTCTGACCCTCTCCTCTTCATCCTCTGACCATCTGACCCTCTGCTCTTCCTCCTCTGACCCTCTCCTCTTCATCCTCTGACCCTCTCCTCTTCCTCCTCTGACCCTCTCCTCTTCCTCCTCTGACCCTCTCCTCTTCATCCTCTGACCCTCTCCTCTGACCCTCTCCTCTTCCTCCTCTGACCCTCTCCTCTGACCCTCTCCTCTTCCTCCTCTGACCCTCTCCTCTTCCTCCTCTGACCTCTGACCATCTGACCCTCTCCTCTTCCTCCTCTGACCCTCTCCTCTTCCTCCTCTTCCTCCTGTGACCCTCTGACCCTCTCCTCTTCCTCCTCTGACCCTCTCCTCTTCCTCCTGTGACCCTCTTCTCTTCCTCCTCTTCCTCCTCTCCCTTCTCTGACCTTCTCCTCTTCCTCCTCTGACCCTCTCCTCTTCCTCCTCTGACTCTCTCCTCTTCCTCCTCTGAGCCTCTCCTCTTCCTCCTCTTCCTCCTCTCACCCTCTGACCCTCTCCTCTTCCTCCTCTGACCCTCTCCTCTTCACCCTCTGACCCTCTCCTCTTCCTCCTCTGACCCTCTCCTCTGACCCTCTCCTCTTCCTCCTCTGACCATCTCCTCTTCCTCTGACCCTCTCCTCTTCCTCCTCTCACCCTCTCCTCTTCCTCCTCTGACCATCTCCTCTTCCTCTGACCCTCTCCTCTTCCTCCTCTGATCCTCTCCTCTTCCTCCTCTGACCATCTCCTCTTCCTCCTCTTCCTCCTCTGACCCTCTGGGGGAACAGTCTAAACAGGGACTGTCAGACTTCTGTCACCCCGGACACTTGCTTTAGTCCTGTTTTAGTCCCATTTTAGTTCTTGTTTAGCCCTGTTTTAGTCTCTGTTACATTCCCATAGTCTTAGTCCTGTTTTAATCCTGTTTTAGTCACAGACGCCCGAGCCACCTCAGCTGCTCCTCTCGACGTGGAGGAGCAGCGGCTCTACTCCGAGCTCCTCTCGTGTGACCGAGCTCCTCACCCTATCTCTAAGGGAGCGCCCAGCCACTCTGCGGAGGAAACTCATTTTGGCCGCTTGTATCCGCGATCTCGTCCTTTCGGTCATTACCCAGAGCTCATGACCACAGGTGAGGGGAGGAACATAGATCGACGGTAAATGAGAGCTTTGCCTTTCAGGTCAGCTCCCTCTTCACCACAACGGTCCGGTACAGCGACCACATCACTGCCGACTAGGGGTGGCACGGTTCATGAAAAACCGTCGAACTGTTTGGTGCGCTTGTCACGGTTCGGTACCTGTGCGCACCTGACGGTTCCGGGCACACGCAATGTATAGTTTCCTCTGGCATGCCCGTATGTAACCTTGGCTCGTGTTTCCCTTTCACGAGAAAGATGAATGAGTGCGGTAAATAAAGTTAGATAGAAATGGCAACTGAGAGTGGAGATAGCGGCAAGGACATAGAGGATGCACCAGTGTTATTTAAGTCCGGTGTCTGGGGAAAAGCGGAAAGTCACGGACACCCCCCTCCCATGCCGCCGCCGCCGAAATGCGCTCTAATCAGAGGCATTGAGGAGGAGCTTATGCTATCAGGGAAGCTAACAGGAGAGAGCGCGTGAAAAGGCGGTAAGTGAGGCACGGACAGATGTTTTATAAAGTTTAACCTGCCCTGTGATGCATGTTGCATGTTACACGTTACACGTTACACGTTACACGTTACATGTTACACGTTACATGTTACACGTTACATGTGCGAAAGAGCTGCTCCAGACGGAGTGCGGCCCGCACACCGGTAGAAGTTTAATACGAGACACGTACTTTTGTTTCTTCAATATCTAGTGGTTGGGTTTTTTCAACAGCAGGTGACATAGTTACTGCCACCAGATCGGAGAGATGGTTCCAATAATGGGCTTAAAGTCATGTCAAATTCAGATTGTGTGATTATTACATTGTATTAAGATTTTATATTACATTAGATTATTATATAATCTTATAACCTTTTTAATGTTATATCCTGTTATTGTGGATTATTAAGATAAATGGTTATAAGGTGTATTTTGAAAGAAACCAATAAGAACCGTACAGAACCGAAAACCGTGACCCTTAAAGCGTGATACCAACCGAACCGTGAATTTTGTGAACCGTGCCACCCCTACTGCCGACGCTGCACCGTTCCGCCTGTCAATCTCACAAATACTGAAGGACGGGTCAAATGCAGAGGACATTAAAGTGAGTTAAAGTGAGTGATGTTATTTTCATTGGTTTATTTTATTTCTCTCCATTTGTTTGAGTTTCTGTTTGAGCAGACGCGCAGGTTTGAAACAGTCTGTTCTTTATTTGTTTGGTGTAAATATAAAAACCGCTCCTTCTCCTCTTCCTCCCACTTCTCTGCTGCTGCTCGGGCTCCTGCAGCGTTCAAACTAATTTCTCAAACGTGACAAAGAAATATATGATAATAAAACCTAATAACTAATAAACAATGACAATTCTGAGGGGAAAAACATGTGTGTTTTGTTTTGCAGTGGTCCAAAGTTATTTCTCAGTTAGCTCTGGTTTAGTCCTGGTTTAGTTTTGGCTTAGTCCTGGTTTAATCCTGGTTTAGCTCTTGTTTATCCCTGGTTTATCCCTGGTTTAGCCCTGGTTTAATCCTGGTTTAGCCCTGGTTCAGTCCTGGTTTACCCCTGGTTTAGTCCTATTTTAGTCCTGTTTTAGTCCTGTTTTAGTCCTGTTTTACTCCTGTTTTAGTCCTGTTTTAGTCCTGTTTTAGTCCTGTTTTAGTCCTGCTTTAGTCCTGCTTTAGTCCTGCTTTAGTCCTGTTTTAGTCCTGCTTTAGTCCTGCTTTAGTCCTGTTTTAGTCCTGCTTTAGTCCTGCTTTAGTCCTGTTTTAGTCCTGCTTTAGTCCTGCTTTAGTCCTGTTTTAGTCCTGTTTTAGTCCTGCTTTAGTCCTGCTTTAGTCATGTTTTAGTCCTGGTTTAGTCCAGTTTTAGTCCTGTTGTAGTCCTGCTTTAGTCCTGTTTTAGTCCTGTTTTAGTCCTGTTTTAGTCCTGTTTTAGTCCTGTTTTACTCCTGTTTTAGTCCTGTTTTAGTCCTGCTTTAGTCCTTTTTTAGTCCTGTTTTAGTCCTGTTTTAGTCCTGTTTTGCTCCTGTTTTAGTCCTGCTTTAGTCCTGTTTTAGTCCTGCTTTAGTCCTTTTTTAGTCCTGTTTTAGTCCTGCTTTAGTCCTGTTTTAGTCCTGCTTTAGTCCTGTTTTACTCCTGTTTTAGTCCTGCTTTAGTCCTGTTTTGCTCCTGTTTTAGTCCTGCTTTAGTCCTGTTTTAGTCCTGCTTTAGTCCTTTTTTAGTCCTGTTTTAGTCCTGCTTTAGTCCTGTTTTAGTCCTGCTTTAGTCCTGTTTTACTCCTGTTTTAGTCCTGCTTTAGTCCTGTTTTACTCCTGTTTTAGTCCTGCTTTAGTCCTGTTTTAGTCCTGCTTTAGTCCTTTTTTAGTCCTGTTTTAGTCCTGCTTTAGTCCTGTTTTAGTCCTTTTTTAGTCCTGTTTTAGTCCTGCTTTAGTCATGTTTTAGTCCTGTTTTACTCCTGTTTTAGTCCTGCTTTAGTCCTGTTTTAGTCCTGCTTTAGTCCTGCTTTAGTCCTGTTTTAGTCCTGTTTTAGTCCTTTTTTAGTCCTGTTTTAGTCCTGCTTTAGTCCTTTTTTGCTCCTGTTTTAGTCCTGCTTTAGTCCTGTTTTAGTCCTGCTTTAGTCCTTTTTTAGTCCTGTTTAGTCCTTTTTTAGTCCTGTTTTAGTCCTTTTTTAGTCCTGTTTTAGTCCTGTTTTAGTCCTGTTTTACTCCTGTTTTAGTCCTGTTTTAGTCCTGCTTTAGTCCTTTTTTAGTCCTGTTTTAGTCCTGTTTTAGTCCTGTTTTACTCCTGTTTTAGTCCTGTTTTAGTCCTGCTTTAGTCCTTTTTTAGTCCTGTTTTAGTCCTGTTTTAGTCCTGCTTTAGTCCTGTTTTAGTCCTGTTTTAGTCCTGTTTAGTCCTTTTTAGTCCTGTTTTAGTCCTTTTTTAGTCCTGCTTTAGTCATTTTTTAGTCCTGTTTTACTCCTGTTTTAGTCCTGTTTAGTCCTTTTTTAGTCCTGTTTTAGTCCTTTTTTTAGTCCTGCTTTAGTCCTTTTTTAGTCCTGTTTTAGTCCTGTTTTACTCCTGTTTTGCTCCTGTTTTAGTCCTGCTTTAGTCCTGTTTTAGTCCTGCTTTAGTCCTTTTTTAGTCCTGTTTTAGTCCTGTTTTAGTCCTGTTTTAGTCCTGTTTTAATCCTGTTTTAGTCCTGTTTTACTCCTGTTTTAGTCCTGTTTTAGTCCTGCTTTAGTCCTGTTTTAGTCCTTTTTTAGTCCTGTTTTAGTCCTGCTTTAGTCCTGTTTTAGTCCTGTTTTAGTCCTGTTTTAATCCTGTTTTAGTCCTGTTTTACTCCTGTTTTAGTCCTGTTTTAGTCCTGCTTTAGTCCTGTTTTAGTCCTTTTTTAGTCCTGTTTTACTCCTGTTTTAGTCCTGCTTTAGTCCTGTTTTAGTCCTGCTTTAGTCCTTTTTTAGTCCTGTTTTAGTCCTGTTTTAGTCCTGTTTTAGTCCTGTTTTAATCCTGTTTTAGTCCTGTTTTACTCCTGTTTTAGTCCTGTTTTAGTCCTGCTTTAGTCCTGTTTTAGTCCTTTTTTAGTCCTGTTTTAGTCCTGCTTTAGTCCTGTTTTAGTCCTGTTTTAGTCCTGTTTTAATCCTGTTTTAGTCCTGTTTTACTCCTGTTTTAGTCCTGTTTTAGTCCTGTTTTAGTCCTGTTTTAGTCCTGCTTTAGTCCTGTTTTACTCCTGTTTTAGTCCTGTTTTAGTCCTTTTTTAGTCCTGTTTTAGTCCTGCTTTAGTCATGTTTTAGTCCTGTTTTACTCCTGTTTTAGTCCTGCTTTAGTCCTGCTTTAGTCCTGCTTTAGTCCTGTTTTAGTCCTGGTTTAGTCTCTGTTACATTCCCACAGTCTTGGTGCTGTGGGTTTGTTTCTGACTAAACTCTGAGCCTTTGTGGAGGAGGGAGTTTGTCATCACGTCTAATAATACTGCGACACCTGTTCCACCACCGCCCTGCGCCATGACACAACGTGGAGCTCGTGGCGAAACACTACAGACGCGCTTTAAATCTGTGACGCATCTGTTCAAATACGGCCGTCAGTCTGTTTTTAAAGAGCACAGAACAGCTTTTTGTTTTTTTTCAAAATGTTTTAGTTATCATCGTTTTATATCAGTTAATGTACAATGACCAGATGTCCCTATTTATCAGGTTTGAACCCAGTGTCCCCGTCGCAGCGGATTTATCCAAAACCAGTGATTTGTCCTAGTTTCATACAAGAAACGTCCAAAGTGTCCATATTTTTGACCAATCTGATCCCTGCCAACAGTAAATAGAAGCATAAGTCATCATTTGTTTAGGTAAAATACAGAAAAGCTGCTAGATTCTCAAAATTGTAAATCATGAATTAGATAAAGCTGGTCCCAATGCAATTTGGTACACTTTTCACAGAGGAGCGCCGGTCCAGAGAGCCGGTCAGTCCCGAGGGAACGTGCTGCCTGATACACAAGGGACACCTCGTGTACCTGGCACCGCTGTTACTAGAGGATGCGGAACAATTTCCTATTGGAATTTTGGATTGGGCTAGGGGATGTTTTCTGACCCATCACTAATTGGAGCCGAGTGGATAAAAGAGCCCCGAGCCGCCGGCTGGTCATTTTAGGGGGCTGCGAACTGGGGGAGACAACATCAGAAGGAGAAAACACAGATTGAACTGTACCATCACAATCTGTGGAAACCCCCCTGGCGCTGGATAACATCGCAGATAATGTGGGGAACAGCGGCTCAATCCGTATTCATTATCATACGTGTGGGGGGAGGATTGTGAGTCGCACAGACCTGCAGGAAGTTGGGGGCCTGGCAGAAACCAGGGTTCTGGCAAACTGTCTGTTCGACTGGGTTCTAAAAATGTATCAGTTATGTTAAATTTCCCCTTTCTGTTGTAATCAATTCTCAATTCTCCTGAAAATGTGATTCAACTGGACTCTTTGTTTTGAATGCTGAAGGCACTGCTCTGTCTGAAGCTCTGTTACTCAAGATCGAGTTTAATTGAGTAAAACCAGGTGATATATGGCACGTCTCCACCAACACCAGGGACGGCTCTGAAGATGAAGATTTTGAAGCATCAGCATTCTGGTCTGAATACACGCTGAATAAACGCTCCTCTGCCCATCTCTGCCACAGAAACATAAACCAGACTAAATATTTGACCTGACAAATGTTGAAAACCAAACTGTGACCATTATTCACCTTATTTTGGAAGTTTCATTCTGCTCGTATTATTTTAGTGATGTGTTTGTGAACCAGGATTAAACCAGGACTAAACCAGGACTAAACCAGGACTAAACCAGGACTAAACCAGGACTAAACCAGGATTAAACCAGGACTAAACTAACACTAAACCAGGACTAAACCAGGACTAAATTACAGGACTAAACTACAGGACTAAACCAGGATTAAACCAGGAATAAATTAGGATTAAACCAGGACTAAACCAGGACCAGGTCCAGTTTGAGTTCTGCTTTAGTCCTGGTTTAGTCTCTCTTACGTTCCCACAGTATTAGAAAAAAATAAATAAAAATTAAAAAATCTTACCAATGCAGTAGTTTCTCCTGTAGTTTAACAGTTTTAGTACTGTTCCTCAGAAAATCGTGTGTTCTTTGCGTGTGTTCTCTGTGTTTTAGATGGAATTTGATGACACTGATAGAGGGATTCCTGCAAACTTCCTGTAATTTCACCGTCAACAAAACAAACAAAACAAAACAAACAAAAAAAGAGATTAGTGCTCAGATGCTATCATGTAGTTCTGGTTGCCACGGTAACACGTTAGCTTCTGTTGATATGAGCAGGTCTGGCCCACGGGTCGGCGGTGCGAGTCCGGCTCCCACACGTGAACGCTGCTGTTGTGTCCTTGAGCAAGACACTTGCCCCACCTCGCCCCCAGTGTGTGCGTACCCAGGTGTGTGAACGTGTGTGTGTGTGTGTACCCCGGTGTGTGAACGTGTGTGTGTGTGTGTACCCCGGTGTGTGAACGTGTGTGTGTGTGCGTACACCGGTGTGTGAACGTGTGTGTGTACCCCGGTGTGTGAACGTGTGTGTGTGTGTGTGTACCCCGGTGTGTGAACGTGTGTGTGTGTGCGTACACCGGTGTGTGAACGCGTGTGTGTACCCCGGTGTGTGAACGTGTGTGTGTGTGTGTGTACCCCGGTGTGTGAACGTGTGTGTGTGTGCGTACACCGGGGTGTGAACGCGTGGGTGTACCCCGGTGTGTGAACGTGTGTGTGTGTACCCCAGTGTGTGAATGTGTGTGTGTGTGTGTGTACCCCGGTGTGTGAACGTGTGTGTGTGTACCCCGGTGTGTGAACGTGTGTGTGTGTGCATACCCCGGTGTGTGAACATGTGTGTGTGTGCGTACACCGGTGTGTGAACGCGTGTGTGTACCCCGGTGTGTGAACGTGTGTGTGTGTGTACCCCAGTGTGTGAATGTGTGTGTGTGTGTGTGCGTACCCAGGTGTGTGAACGTGTGTGTGTGTGTGTACCCCGGTGTGTGAACGTGTGTGTGTGTGTGTACCCCGGTGTGTGAACGTGTGTGTGTGTGCGTACACCGGTGTGTGAACGCGTGTGTGTACCCCGGTGTGTGAACGTGTGTGTGTGTGTACCCCAGTGTGTGAATGTGTGTGTGTGTGTGTGTACCCCGGTGTGTGAACGTGTGTGTGTGTACCCCGGTGTGTGAACGTGTGTGTGTGTGCATACCCCGGTGTGTGAACGTGTGTGTGTGTGTGTGTACCCGTTGTGTGAACATGTGTGTGTGTGTACCCAGGTGTGTGAACGTGTGTGCGTACCCCGGTGTGTGTTAACGTGTGTGTGTGTGTGTGCGTACCCCGGTGTGTGAACGTGTGTGTGTGTGTACCCCGGTGTGTGAACGTGTGTGTGTGTACCCAGGTGTGTGAACGTGTGTGTGTGTGTGCGCGCGTACACATGAATGTGTGTGTTTGTGTGTGTGTGTGCGTACCCCGGTGTGTGAAGGTGTGTGTGTGTGTGCGTACACTGGCGTGTGAATGTGTGTGTGTGTGTGTGTGTGTGCCTATCCCGGTGTGTGAACGTGTGTGTGTGTGCGTACCCCGGTGTGTGAACGTGTGTGTGTGTGTACCTCGTGTGTGAACGTGTGTGTGTGTACCCCGGTGTGTGAATGTGTGTGTGTGTGTACACCGGTGTGTGTGCTTGTGTGTACCCCGGTGTGTGAACGTGTGTGTGTGTGTGTGCGTACCCCGGTATGTGAACGTCTGTGTGTGTGTGTACCCCGGTGTGTGAACATGTGTGTGTGTGCGTACCCCGGTGTGTGAACATGTGTGTGTGTGTGTACACCGGTGTGTGTGTGTGCGTGTACCCCGGTGTGTGAATGTGTGTGTGTGGGTGTGTGTGTGTGTGCGTACCCCGGTGTGTGAACATGTGTGTGTGTGCGTACCCCGGTGTGTGAACATGTGTGTGTGTGTGTGTACACCGGTGTGTGTGTGTGTGCGTGTACCCCGGTGTGTGAATGTGTGTGTGTGTGTGCGTACCCCGGTGTGTGAATGTGTGTGTGTGCGTACCCCGGTGTGTGAACATGTGTGTGTGTGCGTACCCCGGTGTGTGAACATGTGTGTGTGTGCGTACCCCGGTGTGTGAACATGTGTGTGTGTGTGTACCCTGGTGTGTGAACATGTGTGTGTGTGTACCCTGGTGTGTGAACATGTGTGTGTGTGTACACCGGTGTGTGTGCTTGTGTGTACCCCGGTGTGTGAACGTGTGTGTGTGTGTGTGTGTGTGTGTGTGTGCGTACCCCGGTATGTGAACGTCTGTGTGTGTGTGTACCCCGGTGTGTGAACATGTGTGTGTGTGTGTGTGTGTGTGTGTGCGTACCCCGGTGTGGGAACATGTGTGTGTGATTCCTTCATGTAAACAGCTTTGGCCTGAAGGTGGAAAAACGCCGTATAAATAAGTGACCGTTTACGGTTTACCAAGAAAAATCCCAAACGATCAGATCGACATGAAGAATCTGTGACGTTTGTTCAAACACAAACACAAGAATCTGAGTAAATGGTGAAAAATGCTAATTCCAGGTGGAGTTTGTGTGGAGTGGGAGAGAGAGGAGCCGGGTTCTCTCAGTCTCTCCGAGCGACGAGCAGAGAAGAGACGTTCAGACACGATCATCTGAGCAGGAACCAGACCAGCACCACCGGGGTTTGGACATTTTTGGTTTAGTCCTGGTTTAGTCCTGGTTTAGTCCTGGTTTAGTCCTGATTTAGTCCTGGTTTAGTTCCGTTTTAGTCTTGTTAGTGTTTTAGTTAAGACCTGGTTTAATCCTGTAGTTTAGTCCTGGTTTAATCCTGGTTTAGTCCTGGTTTAGTCCTGGTTTAGTCTTGTTCGAGTCTTAGTTTAGTCCTGGTTTAGTCCTGTTTTAGTTGTGGTTTAGTCTTGTTAGTGTTGTAGTTAAGACCTGGTTTAATCTTGTAGTTTTGTCCTGGTTTAGTCCTGGTTTAGTCTTGTTTGAGTCTTAGTTTAGTCCTGGTTTAGTTGTGGTTTAGTCTTGTTAGTGTCTTTGTTTAGTTCTGGTTTAGTCCTGTAGTTTTGTCCTGGTTTAGTCTTGATTAAGTCTTGTTTGAGTCTTAGTTTAGTCCTGGTTTAGTTGGGGTTTAGTCTTGTTAGTGTCTTTGTTTAGTTCTGGTTTAGTCCTGTAGTTGTGTCCTAGTTTAATCCTGGTTTAGTTCTGGTTTAGTCTGGTTAGTGTTTTAGTTAAGACCTGGTTTTATCCTGTAGTTTAGTCCTGGTTTAGTCCTGGTTAAGTCTTGTTAGTGTTTTAGTTAAGACTTGGTTTAATCCTGTAGTTTAGTCCTGGTTTAGTCCTGGTTTAGTCCTGTTCGAGTCTTAGTTTAGTCCTGGTTTAGTCCTGTTTTTTTTTTGTTTTTTTTCTTAATTTGGAGGAAATTTTTTGAATTTTGAGGATTTTTTTTTAATTTTGGGAAATTTTGAGAAAATCTAAGGAAATCTTCGGAATTTTCTAGATTTTTTTATATACATATATATATATTTTATTTTTTATTTTTATTTTTGGACAGTATTTTCTGATGGGGACATGGGGACAGTGAGTGAGCTCTGTGTTTCCAGTTTCCAGGCTTTCCTCTGTCCGACTGTGAAACCAACAACAGGTAAGACTGTTTTAAAGCTACATTCTGTAACTTTTCTAGTGGAGTGTATATGCCACCTGCTTGTTTCCAGTAAAATGTTCTTGCTTTGCCTGGAATATTCCACAGTATGGCATTAAACTTACCTATCATCATGTATTTTCTAGAACCTGAAATTGAATAGATGCAAAGCAGCTTTAATGCCATACTGTGAAACATTCCAGACAACGCACAGACATCTCCATGGAGACAAGCAGGTGTAATTTTCTCATTTTCCGTATCACAGGGTCATTATGTAACTTTCCTGTGGAGGATCTGCCCCCTCCTCGTGTCCATGGAGATGTAACTGTGTCACCTAGAATGGTCCACACTATTCTATTAAACTTATGAATCTTTCATTTATTTAAAGCTGCAGTGCGTAACTTTTCTAGTGGATGGTATGCTACATGTCTCTATGGAGACAGTGTTACAGGTCAGAGTAAGAGAACATGCATTTTAGACCTGGTTTAGTCCTGGTTTAGTCCTGGTTTAGTCCTGGTTTAGTCCTGGTTTAGTTCTGTAGTTTAGTCCTGGTTTAGTCCTGGTTTAGCCCTGTCTGGACGACAGACAAAAAGGTGGAACAAAAGACAACACAACAAATCCTGGTTTAGTCCTGGTTTAGTCCTGTGTTTAGTCCTGTAGATTAGTTCTGGAGTTTAGTCCTGGTTTAGTCCTGGTTTAATCCTGGTTTAGAACTTGGGTTAGTCCTGATTTAGTCCTGGTTTATTTCTGTAGTTTAGTCCTCGTTTAGTCCTGATTTAGTCCTGATTTAGTCCTGGTAGTCCTGGTTTATTTCTGTAGTTTAGTCCTGGTTTAATTCTGTAGTTTAGTCCTGGTTTAGTCCTGATTTAGTCCTGGTTTAGTTCTATAGTTTAGTCCTGGTCCTGGTGTGGAGGAGAGACAAATAGGTGGAACAAAAGACAACGCAACAAATCCTGGTTAAGTCCTGGTTTAGTCCTGGTTTATTTCTGTAGTTTAGTCCTGGTTTAATTCTGTAGTTTAGTCCTGGTTTAGTCCTGATTTAGTCCTGGTTTAGTTCTATAGTTTAGTCCTGGTCCTGGTGTGGAGGAGAGACAAATAGGTGGAACAAAAGACAACGCAACAAATCCTGGTTAAGTCCTGGTTTAGTCCTGGTTTATTTCTGTAGTTTAGTCCTGGTTTAATTCTGTAGTTTAGTCCTGGTTTAGTCCTGATTTAGTCCTGGTTTAGTTCTATAGTTTATTCCTGGTCCTGGTGTGGAGGAGAGACAAATAGGTGGAACAAAAGACAATGCAACAAATCCTGGTTAAGTCCTGGTTTAGTCCTGGTTTAGTTCTGTAGTTTAGTCATGGTTTAGACCTGGTTTAGTCCTGGTTTAGTTCTGTAGTTTAGTCCTGGTTTAGACCTGGTTTAGACCTGGTTTAGTCCTGGGTTAGTCCTGGTTTAGTCCTGGTTTAGTTCTGTAGTTTAGTCCTGGTTTAGACCTGGTTTAATCCTGGTTTAGTCCAGTTTTAGTCCTGGTTTAGACCTGGTTTAGTCCTGGTTTAATCCTGGTTTAGTCCAGTTTTAGTCCTGGTTTAGACCTGGTTTAGTCCTGGTTTAATCCTGGTTTAGACCTGGTTTAGTCCTGGTTAAGTCCTGGTTTAGTCCTGGTTTAGTTCTGTAGTTTAGTCCTGGTTTAGACCTGGTTTAATCCTGGTTTAGTCCTGTTTTAGTCCTGGTTTAGTCCTAGTTTAGTCCTGGTTTAGACCTGGTTTAGTCCTGGTTTAATCTTGGTTTAGTCCTGATTTAGTCCTGGTTTAGTCCTGGTTTAGTCATGTGTGGAGGACAGACAAAAAGGTGGAACAGAAGGTGTCCATGGAGATGTTATTGTGTCGCCTAGAATGTTCCACGGTATTCTATTAAACGTATGCATCTTTCATTTATTTAAAGCTGCAATGCGTAACTTTTCTAGTGGATGGTATGCTGCGTGTCTCTATGGAGACAGTGTTACAGGTCAGAGTAAGAAAACACTTAAATGGTTAAATTTGATGTGGATGATGCGGATGTGTTTAATGCTCCACTGTGAAACTTTCCAGACAAAGCAAGAAGATCACGTCTCCATGGTGACAAGCAGGTAGCACTTGATGTAACTTTTCTATGGGGAATCTTTCACTATTGAGAGTAAATTGATTTGCCTGAAATGTTTCGCAGTGTGGCATTAAACTGGGAGTGGGCTCTCTTCTCCACAGATCTGACTGCTAACTTTGCCTACTTGCTTGTCTCCATAGAGTTTAAGTTTTAATGCCATGCTGTGGAAAATTCCAGGCAAAGACCCCTAAACTTTAAACAGAATAAACCACTTTCTCATCATAATTGCCTTTTCCTCAGACTAAATATACCGAAAGTCCCAGGGATTTGGTTTGGTTACCGTGGAGATGCCTGGTTTAGATTCTCCGTGGGGGCAGATCCGTGTGGTGGGCCGAACGGTTTTCTCATGAGTCACGTGTGGAGGAGCGACACAGAGGTGGAACAAACCACAACAAGTCCTGGTTTAGTCCTGGTTTAGTCCTGATTTAGTCCTGTAATTTAGTCCTGGTTTAGTCCTGTAATTTAGTCTGGTAGTTTCATCTTGTAATTTAGTCCTGATTTAGTCCAGGTTAAGTCCTGGTTTAGTCCTAGATTAGTCCTGGTTTATTACTGGCTGAATCCTGCTGTAACCCTGGTTTAGTCCTGGTTTAGTCCTGGTTTAGATCTGGTTTATTCCTGGTTTATTCCTTTAGTTTAGTCCTGGTTTAATCCTGGTTTAGACCTGGTTTAGTCCTGGTTTATTCCTGGTTTAGTCCTGGTTTAATCCCGGTTTCATCCTGGTTTAGTCCTGGTTTAGTCCTGTAGTTTAGTCCTGTGATTTAGTCCTGGTTTAATCCTGGTTTAGTCCTGGTTTAGTCCTGGTTTAGTCCTGTAGTTTAGTCCTGTGATTTAGTCCTGGTTTAATCCTGGTTTAGTCCTGGTTTAGTCCTGGTTTAGACCTGGTTTAGTCCTGGTTTAGTCCATGGTTTAGTCCTGATTTAGTCCTGGTTTAGTCCTGGTTTAGTCCTGTGATTTAGTCATAGTTTTGTCCTGGTTTAATCCTGATTTAGTCCTTTAGTTTAGTCCTGGTTTCATCCTGGTTAAGTCCTGATTTAGTCCCGTAGTTTAGTCCTGTAATTTAGTCCTGGTTTAGTCCTGATTTAATCCTGTAGTTTAGTCCTCGTTAAGTCCTGATTTAGTCCTGGTTTAGTCCTGGTTTAGTTTTAGTTTAGTCCTGGTTTAGTTCTAGTTTAGTCCTGGTTTAGTCCTAGTTTCGTCCTGGTTTAGTCCTGATTTAGTCCTGTAGTTTAGTCCTGGTTTAGTCCTGGTTAAGTCCTGATTTAGTCCCGTAGTTTAGTCCTGTAATTTAGTCCTGGTTTAGTCCTGATTTAGTCCTGTAGTTTAGTCCTGGTTTAGTCCTGGTTAAGTCCTGATTTAGTCCTGGTTTAGTCCTGTAGTTTAGTCCTGGTTTATTCCTGGTTTAATCCTAGTTTCGTCCTGGTTAAGTCCTGATTTAGTCCTGGTTTAGTCCTGTAGTTGAGTCCTGTAATTTAGACCTGGTTGAGTCCTAGTTTAGACCTGGTTTAATCCTGGTTTAGAAATTTTCTTAGTCCTGATTTAGTCCTGGTTTAGTCCTGGTTTAGTTCTGGTTTAGTCCTGGTTTAGTCCTGGTTTAGTCCTAGTTTAGTCCTAGTTTAGTCCTGGTTTAGTTGTAGTTTAGTCCTGGTTTAGTCCTGTAATTTAGTTCTAGTTTAGTCCTGGTTTAGTCCTGGTTTAGTCCTGGCTGAATCCTGCTTTAAGCCTGGTTTAGTCCTGGTTTAGTCCTGGTTTAGTCCTGGTTTAGTCCTGGTTTAGTCCTGGTTTAGTCCTGGTTTAGTCCTGGCTTAAGCAAGTGCCCACAGAATCTTAACAGGACCCTGATCAGTTTGTCTGTCACCAGGGCAGCTGTGGCTATTATGGGGCGAGTTCTTCACTCAAACTGAAAACACCCAGTTCCACCTTGTGATGTCATGTGGTGATACAGGAAGTGCTCCGCTGTGTTTTTAAACTCCACACACCTTCACTAGAATCATTTGGAACATTTCAGCTCAGGAATTGCCGATCTCTACTGAACAAAGGGAAAAGGAGCTGTTAACTTGACACTTCATGACATCACAAGGTGGAACAGATGTAAACAGACTAATAATAAAGATTACTCAAACATGTGGGTATGTTTTTGATGAGGTCACAACATTATACCATGAGTTAGAGCTCACGAGTCACTTTTATTTCTTTAGTTTAGTCCTAGTTTAGTCCTGGTTTAGACCGGGTTTAGTCCTGGTTTAGACGGGGTTTAGTCCTGGTTTAGTCCTGTAGTTTAGTCCTTGTTTAGACCTGGTTTAATTCTGGTTTAGTCCTGGTTTATTATTGGTTTAGTCCTGGTTTAGTCCTGGTTTATTCTTGGTTTAGTCCTGGTTTAGTCCTGATTTAGTCCTGGTTTAGTCATGGTTTAGTCCTGGTTTAGTTCTGTAGTTTAATCCTGGTTTAGACCTGGTTTAATCCTGGTTTAGTCCTAATTTAGTCCCGGTTTAGTTCTGTAGTTTAGTCCTTGTTTAGGCCTGGTTTAATCCTGGTTTAGTCCTGGTTTAGTCCTGGTTTAGTCCTGGTTTAGTCCTGGTTTAGACCTGGTTTAATCCTGGTTTAGTCCTGATTTAGACCTGGTTTAATCTTGGTTTAGTCCTGGTTTAGTCCTGGTTTAGACCTGGTTTAATCCTGGTTTATTCCTGGTTTATTCCTGGTTTAATCTTGGTTTAGACCTGGTTTAGTCCTGGTTTAGTTCTGTAGTTTAGTCTTGGTTTAGACCTGGTTTAATACTGGTTTAGTCCTGGTTTAGTTCTGTAGTTTAGTCCTGGTTTAGACCTTGTTTAAACCTGGTTTAGTCCTGGTTTAATCTTGGTTTAGTCTTGGTTTAGTCCTGATTTAGTCCTGGTTTAGTCCTGATTTAGTCCTGATTTGGTCCTGGTTTAGTCCTGGTTTAATCTTGGTTTAGTCCTGTTTAGTCCTGGTTTAGTCCTGGTTTAGTCATGTGTGGATGACAACACAACAAATTGTTGATTTACCAAAACAAACCCCCCTTTTTAAACACAATTATTCTTGTATTTTCTCTGTCTTCTATAATAAAGCACAGCAGCCGTCTTTTCACTCATTGTTTAGTTTTGACAGTAGCTCAAGTTGAGTCCGACTGACCTCTTTGTCCCGCTGAACACTTCCTGTTTATGTCTGCTCCAAGTGTGAATAAAGCTCTGATTGAATCCACAGCTGCAGTCTCGTTTCCTCTCCTCCTTTCCTACATTCTGGGTCGTACATCCTTCCTTCCTCGTGCCCTTAACCCACTTCTTTAGGCTCCTCAGTATCATGTCGAGATCAGATCACATCCTCATTCTTCACGCTTTTGTGGTTAAATATTTTTATCTCCCCAAACAGCTGCAGATTATAATATTTACTTCTGCCATGGCTACTGCTGAGCTCTTGTTCACTTGTATTTCTGTAGTCGCTAGACAATTCACACCCCTCTATCACAGTTTAAGAACAATATAATCTTTATTTTGTTAATTTTAGGTCTGAAAACTCAACTGCATTTTTTAAAAAACAATATATCTATTTATATATATTTTTTCATTGTAACATACATTAGCCAATACCAAAATTCTGTCTCTAACTGTGAATGTACTTATTTAGATCTTAAATAATAAATATTAATAATATTTATAATAATAAATCCAAAATATCCAAACATTTAGTATAGATTAATTATTAGAATAAATATTATATCTATTTAGGCAGTGAATAAGATAAGATAAGATAAGATAAGCCTGTATTGATCTCACACAGGAGAAATTTACTCGCCACAGTAGCTCCAGGACATTTGGACAAGAGGGAAAAAGTGCATGCAGGCAGGGAGGGGATAAAGTAAGTAATAAATAGTAAAAATAGTGATACGTAATAATAATAATAATGGAAAATAGTAATAATGATAATAGTAACAACAAGCATCAACATGAAAAGGAGGATATATGTTAGAATTATACAGTCTGAAGGCGGTGGGGATGAAGGATCTGCGGTAGCGCTCCTTCTTGCACTGGGGGTGCCTCAGTCGGCTGCTAAAGGAGCTGCTCAGCTCCTCTACAGTCCGGTGCAGAGGGTGAGAGGTGTCGTCCTTAATGGACATGAATTTGGCCAGTACCCTCCTCTCAGCCACCTCCTCTACACGGTCCAGAGGACAGCCCAGGACAGAGCTGGCCCTCTTAACCAGCTTATTGAGTCTTTTTCTGTCCCGTTCTGTGCTGCTCGGGGCCCAGCAGACGACAGCGTAGAGGAGAGCAGAGGCCACCACAGAGTCATAAAAAGTCTTGAGCAGAGGCCTGCTCACTCCAAAGGACCTCAGTCTCCTCAGGAGGTGGAGGCGACTTTGGCCCTTCTTGTACAGGGCGTCGGTGTTGTGGGACCAGTCCAGTTTATTGTTGAGGTGAACACCCAGGTACTTGAAACTGTCCACAGTCTCTATGTCCTGCCCCTGGATGTTCACCGGTGAGTGAGTTAGTGATCTCCTCCTGAAGTCGATCACCAGCTCCTTTGTCTTACTGGTGTTAAGGCACAGGTGGCTGCGCCCACACCAGTCTACAAAGTCACTGATGACCGAGCGGTACTCCAGCTCGTTCCCCTCTGACACGCAGCCCACAATGGCCGAGTCGTCGGAGAACTTCTGGAGATGGCAGCTGTCCGTGTTGTATGTGAAGTCCGAGGTGTATATGGTGAAGAGGAAGGGTGAGAGGACAGTACCCTGGGGGGCCCCCGTGCTGCAGACTACCACCTCTGACTCACAGCCGCGCAGCCGCACATACTGTGGACGGTCAGTGAGGTAGTCGATGGTCCAGGCAGCGAGATGTCCATCCACTCCCGCATCCTCCAGCTTCCCCCGCAGCAGCGCCAGCCTGATGGTGTTGAAGGCACTGGAGAAGTCAAAGAACATGACTCTCACAGCACTCCCGGCGGTCTCAAGGTGGGTGAGCGCCCGCTGCAGAAAGTAGATGACGGCGTCCTCTACTCCTACGTTTGGCTTGTAGGCAAACTGCAGCGGGTCCAGGATGGGGCTCACCACAGAGCAGAGGTGGCTGAGGATCACCCTCTCCATGGTCTTCATGAGGTGGGAGGTCAAAGCGACTAGTCTGTAGTGGGCCGGTTCCCTGGCGTTTGTTGTTTTGGGAACCGGGACCACGCAGGAGGTCTTCCACAGGGCGGGGACCCTCCCCAGGCTGAGGCTCAGATTGAACATGTAGCAGAGAACCTCACAGAGCTGGTCTGCACAGGTTCTCAGCAGCCTGGGGCAGATACTATCGGGTCTTGCGGCTTTCCTCTGCCTGAGTCGCCTAAGCTCCCTCCTCACCTCGTCCGGTGTGATGGAGAGGGGGGAGGGGGGGGGGACTGGGGTGGACTGCGGGGGTGGTGGTGGTGGGGGGTGGAATGAACCAATAGTTTAAAAAAAAACAAAAAAAACAAAAAAAAAACATTCAGTCTAATACCATGAACTTAATACAATTTACCATAAACCATCATTCTAATTCTAAAAAAAAAAAAAATTAAAAAATGTTTAATTGTCAATGGTCAATTTAATTAAAAATTTTCAAAAATGGTCAATTTAAAATTTAATATTTTTTGCTTGTTTAGTAGATCTTTTTATCTAATTAATAAAGATAACATTTAAAATGATGTGTTTAAATAGAAATAAAATAGGAAAAAATAGACAAAAAAAGACAATATATAAATTTATATATTTTTTTCATTGTAGCATACATTAGTCAATACTAAAATTCTGTCTCTAACTGTGAATGCACTTACTTAGATCTTAATTTTGTCAAAAATATTCAACATTTTTATATAGGCGAGATATTAGAATAAATATTATAACTATTTAGACGTTAAATGAACCAATAGTAGAAAAAAATACATTAAATCTAATACCACGAACATAATACAATTTACCATAAACCACAATTATACGCTTGTTAAATAAAAAAAATAAATAAATAAAAATAAAACATATTACAGACCATTTATGCAAAAATGTCAGTGGTCAATTTAAAATTAAAATATTTTTGCTTGTATAGTAGATCCTTTTAACCAATTAATAAAGATAACATTTAAATATTATGTGTTTAAATAGAAATAAAATTTAAAAAAAAAGTTCATATATAGTTAACAGAGAGGAGACCGTTTACGAAATCCTGCTTCCTGATTGGCCTTTCTTGCTGTCAGTCTATTATTCTCTCATCCTGATTGGCTTTCTCTTCCGTTAGCCCCGCCTCTTCACGCCGGCTGCTCGTGCGCTGACAAACGGTTAACAGTTGGTGCAATAACTCCACAAACTTCGCACTTTTTACAACTTTTAACCACTTTTTCTTCACTAAACCCGAGTTATTCCCCAACGCGAGCCGAAACAAGAGCGTAAACATGGTGCTGAAGTCTGAAGACGGCGTCGGTAAGTTACAAAAAGAGCTTTAAAAGTGATAAACGAGCTAAAAAACGGCGCTTAATGTAAATTGAGGGGAGTGGTTAGCATCAGCTGTGCTAAAGATGCTAAAGATGGAAGAACAAATGTTTCCTTAAGGCAACTGAATACACTTTAGAAAAAAAAAAGTTACTAAATGTTTGCTTAATCTCATCAAACAACACGAATAACTTGCAATTAAATATAAAAATGTGTAGTTTGTTTTGTTTTTACTACTATATCTTTGCCATTCATTTTCAAGACAGTTTTCCATTCACCCAAACTTTAAAACTCACACTAAAATTAAAATAAATCAGGATTTCTTATTCAAATTAGGTTGCAATTATTATGATGAAGTATTATTTATCATAATAATAATAATAAACGCTTATTATTAAATGTGGAAATTGTTTTTATGGTGGAGGGTCATCACATGTTTTTCTCCATGAAGATTGTTTTGTCTGGAATGTTTCACAGTGTGGCATTAAACTTGTGTACACACAATTTTGGCATTGTTTTGGACCTGGTTTAGTCCTGGTTTTGGACCTGGTTTAGTTCTGGTTTTGGACCTGGTTTAATCCTGGTTTGGGACCTGGTTTAGTCCTTGTTTTGAGCCTGGTTTTGGACCTGGTTTAGTCCTGGTTTAGTCTTGGTTTGGACCTGGTTTAGTTCTGGATTTGGACCTGGTTTAGTTCTGGATTTGGACCTGGTTTAGTTCTGGATTTGGACCTGGTTTTTGACCTAACTTGGACTTGGTTTTGGGCCTTGTTTTGGACCTGGTTTAGTGCTGATTTAGGTCCTGGTTTAAAGATGCATTGTGTAACTTTTCTGGTGGAGAGTCCGCCAAACGCTTTTCTCCATGTAGATCTTATTGTTTTGTCTGGAATTTTCCACAATATGGCATTAAACCTTTCTATCTTCATGGAGACCAAACCGTTACAGGTCAGATCTGTGGCGTGGCGACCCCGCTCACAGTCTGAATGCCTGTTTTTCTAGGTGTTTCTTAGCTCTAAACCCACCTGTAATTGAATAAATGTAAAGTAGAGCTGTTTAATGTCATATTGCGGAATATTTCCAGGCAGAGCAATGACATCTCCATAGAAACAAGCAAGTGCACCTTTAAGCCTCTAAATCACTCTGATACTAGTTTTAATATCGATTAGTATCTGATTTTCCAGTCCAGACCAGGACTAAACCAAGGACTAAACCAAGGACTAAACCAAGGACTAAACCAAGGACTAAACCAAGGACTAAACCAAGGACTAAAGCAGAAGTAAACAGGACTGAATCAAGATGAAACCAGGACCTAACCAGGACTAAATCAAGGACTAACCCCAGGACTAAACCAGGGACTAAACCCAGGACTAAACCCAGGACTAAACCCAGGACTAAACCCGGGACTAAACCCAGGACTAAACCAGAATTAAACCAGGACTAAACCAGGACTAAACCAGGACTAAACTAGGACTAAACCCAGGACTAAACCCAGGACTGAACCCAGGACTGAACCCAGGACTGAACCCAGGACTGAACCCAGGACTAAACCAGGACTGAACCAGGACTGAACCCAGGACTGAACCAGGGCTAAACCAGGACTAAACCAGGACTAAACCAGGACTGAACCAGGACTGAACCAGGACTAAAACGAGGACTAAAACAAGGACTAAAACAAGGACTAAAACTAGGATGAAACCAGGTCTAAACCAGGACCAAACCAGGGCTAAACCAGTACTAAACCAGACTAAACCAGGGACTAAACCAGGCTCTAACAAGGACTAAACCAAGGTCTAAATCAAGACTAAACTTTTAAGCCTCTAAATCGCTCTGATACTAGTTGTAATATTGATTAGTATCTGATTTTTGATACATTTGCCAAACCCTAACACCAACCATGTGTTCTGAGTCTATATATTTTTAGTTTATCAGTTCCGTTTATGTAATAGTTTAAGTTCTTGAGGTCAGAAACATCACGCAACATGTGTTTTTCCGCCGTCTAAAAGTTGCACAAGAGCCTCATTGTGATGATTACCGAGTTAGTTTCCTGCACTGTTACTCTAAACAGTTTTATAGTTATGTAATGGTCGAACCAATGGATTACGAGGTTAACGGAAGTCTCACAGTTTTCACATTTGTAACTCGTGACTTAACGGTGACGTGAGGAAAAACGGAAAAAGCATTTGACACTTTGAGAAACAATGGACTCGAATCATGAAAAGTGCCGTGTAATCTTAGACATGTGGTGTGAAGTAGACTGAAACTAACCCAGGACTGAATCAGGACTGAACCAGGACTAAACCAGGACTAAATCAAGGACTAAATCAAGGACTAAATCAAGGACTAAACCAGGACTAAACCAGGACTAAATCAAGGACTAAATCAAGGACTAAATCAAGGACTGAACCAAGGACTGAACCAAGGACTGAACCAAGGACTGAACCAAGGACTAAACCAGGGACTAAATCAGAACTAAACCAGGATTGAACCAGAACTAAACTGGGCTAAACCAGGGCTAGACTAGGACTAAACTAGGACTAAACCAAGACTAAACTAGGATTAAACCAGGACCTAACCAGGACTAAATCAAGGACTAAATCAAGGACTAAAACCAGGACTAAAACCGGGACTAAACCTGGGACTAAACCCAGGACTAAGCCAGAATTAAATTAGGGCTAAACCAAGGACTAAACCAGGGCTAAACCAGGACCTAACCAGGACTAAATCAAGGACTAAATCAAGGACTAAATCAAGGACTAAATCAAGGACTAAAACCAGGACTAAAACCAGGACTAAACCTGGGACTAAACCCAGGACTAAGCCAGAATTAAATTAGGGCTAAACCAAGGACTAAACCAGGGCTAAACCAGGACCTAACCAGGACTAAATCAAGGACTAAATCAAGGACTAAATCAAGGACTAAATCAAGGACTAAATCAAGGACTAAACCAGGACTAAACCAGGACTAAATCAAGGACTAAATCAAGGACTAAATCAAGGACTGAACCAAGGACTGAACCAAGGACTGAACCAAGGACTGAACCAAGGACTGAACCAAGGACTAAACCAGGGACTAAATCAGAACTAAACCAGGATTGAACCAGAACTAAACTGGGCTAAACCAGGGCTAGACTAGGACTAAACTAGGACTAAACCAAGACTAAACTAGGATTAAACCAGGACCTAACCAGGACTAAATCAAGGACTAAATCAAGGACTAAATCAAGGACTAAATCAAGGACTAAAACCAGGACTAAAACCAGGACTAAACCCAGGACTAAGCCAGAATTAAATTAGGGCTAAACCAAGGACTAAACCAGGGCTAAACCAGGACCTAACCAGGACTAAATCAAGGACTAAATCAAGGACTAAATCAAGGACTAAATCAAGGACTAAATCAAGGACTAAATCAAGGACTAAAACCAGGACTAAAACCAGGACTAAAACCAGGACTAAAACCAGAACTAAAACCAGGACTAAAACCAGGGACTAAACCCAGGACTAAGCCCAGGACTAAGCCCAGGACTAAACCAGAATTAAACCAGGGCTAAACCAAGAACTAAACCAGGGCTAAACCAAGGAATTAACCAGTGCTTAACCAGGGCTGAACCAAGACTAAACCCAGGACTAAAACAAGGACTAAAACTAGGATGAAACCAGGTCTAAACCAGGACCAAATCAGGGCTAAACCAGTACTAAACCAGACTAAACCTGGACTAAACCAGGGACTAAACCAGGCTCTAACAAGGACTAAACCAAGGCCTAAATCAGGACTAAATCAGGTTTAAACCAGGACAGTTACAGTTTGATTTCCTCAGAGAGACAGGAAGCACCACCAGAGGTCGTTTCTATTTGACTCGACGGAAACTGAAATTCACAAATTCACTGTGACTTTTTCGCGTTTGTGTCAGAGGCTCGTTCTGCAGAGCTCGGCCACTGATCTACAAAAGGCCCCGAGTCATTTTAGAAGCTTCAAGATTAAAAAAGAAAGACATTTAATTAAAACTGCACTATTGTTAATACGATTCTAAAATTCACTCCCAAGGGATAGATACTCAGATCTGTATTGTTGTACAGTGAACCCTCGCTGTATCGCGGTTCACTCTTCGCGGCCTCGCTGTTTCGCGGATTTTTTTTTCCAATTTTTTTTTTTTTTTTTTCAATTTTTTTTATAGTGCAACTTTTTTTTACAGTGTAACATTCTGTCCTGCGCCCTGATTAGCTAAGAGACTAGACCAGGACTAAACCAGGTCTAAAGCAGGTCTAAACCAGGACTAAACCAGGTCTAAACCAGGACTAAACCAGGTCTAGACCAGGGATGGTAGGGACAGAGTCTCAGATGTCCTTCACGAGAGCGCCTGGGTGACAGGAGGTGTGGCCTTTGTTTACTTGCACGAGCCATGGAAGAGACTGAGTGCGAGCCGGACCATGGAAGAGCCAAGAATCAACATGGACGGGCCTGGCGCCTGGCCGCGCGGCGTCCGGGGGAGCCGCAGCGGGGAGAGGACACTCGCGCGCACAGAGGAGACAGTGGGTCTTTTCCCCTCACGAACCCGACCCCGTCCTAGAGAGCTGTGGAGTATTGGCGACGCATTGATAGCGGTCTGATTTTGGAGCCGGGGTGAAATGCAACCAACTCTTGTGAGTGCAGGTTGGTCTTACCTGGTCTTGTGGTGAGGACTGGTGCTCAGAGGCGTCTGTTAGCGGTTTTGCACTGTTAGCAGTGGCTTGAGTCTTGCCCAAAATGATATCCAGGTCGCTTTCCACTCGACTTTCGCACATGGCATGGATATGTGGTACCAAAACAAACACACGTGTCCGCGCGCACGTGTCCGCGCACACGTGTCCGCGCGCACGTGTCCGCGTGTCACGTGCCCCCCCCCCCCCCCACTATTAATATATTTTAATGAAAATCTACAAAAGTTTGAGTGTTTAAACAAGAGAAAAATGTTAATACCAGTCTCAGAAAGGTGTATAATGTGTCTGGTGAAGCGTTTTCAGCCTTAAAACATGTAGAATAATTGTAAAATATAAAATTGTCCTACTTCGCGGATTTCACTTATTGCGGGCTATTTCTGGAACCTAACCCCCGCGATAAACGAGGGTTCACTGTATTATACTTCCACCACATTAGGATTTCTTGAGCTTTGTGTTGAAAACCTGTTTATTTTCCTCTCTTTAGTTCATGTGGTCATATGAGAGGTGCTGGATTATTTATGGGGAAAATGAAATTGCAGATTATTCAGACAAATTATATGAGATTACACTTTAGTGTTGTCAAAAGTATCAAAAATCAGACACTAATCGACGCTTAAACTCGTGTATCGTTTCGTAACTAGATGCTAATTTTTCGCACGTATCGATACTAAAAAAAAGTATTGAGTATCGAGTCTGTTCCTTGTCTGTCCATAGATCTGACCTGAAGGCGTCACCTCCTTGTTTCCATGGAGATAGATGTTTAAAGCTGTATTCCTGACCAAATAAATTCAGGCAAATCAATAACTAGAGCTGGGCGGTATGACCAAAAATTGATATCGCGGTATTTTTCAAAATTATATCAGTGTCACGGTATTTGACGTTTGTTTTTGTTTTTTTTAATGCATGATTCGGTGTTAACCCCATTTCCTAATAATTAAAGGTCCCATGGCATGAAATTTTCACTTTCTGAGGTTTTTGAATGTTAATGTGAGCTCCCCTACCCTGTTTAGCCCCCCCCCCCCCCATGGGTAAAAGTTGCGAAATGTCTAAACTGAGCATTTGCGGTCCTTTTCTGCGTTACACAAAACCAGTGTTCAAACGGGCAAGTTCGGACAAGGCACCTTATTGACGTCAGATCGGCAAATGCAGCTCCAGCCCCTCCCTCTGTCTCCGCTCAGCGTCCCTGTATATCCCGCCCATAGAGTTTGGACTGTGAATGCGCTACAATGCGAAATGCATTTTTTTTATTTGCCTGGAGGCACGTCCGAGTGTTTCTAGGCTCGCAGGTCCCTTACCCGACCCTCTGGACCTCTGAAATACCAGTGGTTTAATTTTATTTTCTGTGTAAATATGCTTTTTTTCATTGCAAAGTCTCCCATCTGTCTTCCTGTGTAAAACACGGAAGCGAGCAGACAGCGCTGCCGAGCTGCGGGGGAAACCCGCCCCCCCGCTCCTTAGCCAATCTCTCTGTCCTTCTCATTTGCACTGAAGCAGCAACATTCAGAATAAAGCATTTTAGACACATATCTCGCCTCATGAAGACTGTCAGAGTCATATCTCATGCAGTGAGTGTTGATTTTGAAGAAGGATTCATTTACAGTATTAGGGAACCATTAAGGAGCCATATAAAAGCATCAAGAAGTACCATGTCATGGGATCTTTAAGAGAATAATCACTGCAGTAAATTGGACTTGGTAAAACATATCTGGGTCCAGAGCTTTAATCATCTCCCTGAAGCTCCTTTCTCAACAGGACTAAGTGGTTCCTTGTCTTTGGTGAAGTGGACAGTAACAGCGTTAATATCGTTCCACCGTTTGCATTTCTTGTCGTAGGCGGTCTCTTTAGTAAACGCGTCTTTGAGTGACGTCTGAGTGGCGTTTTGTGTCGCGACTTGAACGTTCCCTGCAGACGTGGAAGAGGATGCAGATCTTCGTTTCGTGCATTCTTCATATTCCAGGACATGTTTGTGACTAGGGCTGGGCATCGAAATTCGGTTCCTCCATGGCACCGACCGAAATGCTTAGGTTCTTCTGGGTATCGAAATATGCCTTGTCTTTCGGTTCCACGTTTCGATACCCAGAGGTTAATCACGTGTGGCTCAGATACGTGCCTGCGTGCTTATGGCCTGATAATGCCACCTGAGATTGGCTGAAACGTTTGCGTGTATGGAAAACACAGCGTGGTCACGCCCCTCGTTCACAGGCAAGACGAGATTCGCCTAACTTCGTGTATTCAGAAACAAAAGTACGCGTCCCGTATTGAGCTGAAAAGGGACGCACTTTGTCCCGTATTACCGTGTCGATAGGTGTCCGGTCTTGGTCTCGAGATGATTGTGATCATATTTCATTACAGCCGCTGCCTTTAGCAATAAACTTTTACCGTGTTTTTCGCAGTGCAGCCCGTGCGCTCGTCTGGAACACGCGGAAACCAGCGTGGTTTCCGCATGTTCCAGACGCCGCTCCTCGCCTTTTCTCTCTGATTAGAAGAGCAAGATGAAATGCAAAGCAAAAACTAATCTAAATTTATGTTACAGCGTCCGCACAGAGCAGGTCTAGAGTGACATGTGGTTGAATTTTGCCTAATAAAAGTGTACAAATGCATCTGTTTGTCACAACATCCATTTGGTAAATGTGCAGAGGCTGGTAAATACCACTGCAAAACCAGTAATGTGACTCCAGTCAGAAAAACAGGTTAAAAACAGGTTAAAAAAACTTTGGAAATAACTTGAATAACAGAAAATAAACTCCAGTATGTGGAATAGAATGTGTAATGAAATTAAATTTTTTCCTAGAATTAATATAAAATAGGAACCGAAAAAGGTACTGGTCAGGAATCGGTATCGAAATGAAGGATATCAATATTGGTATTGGCATCGGAAAATTTTGATCGATACCCAGCCCTATTTGTGACGGAGGTGGTGAAGCAGATCGCTCGTGTCGCCTCCTGCGGCTACAACTTTAGCCCGACGACATTTACAGGATACGGTTGTTTGATCAGCGCCAGATTTTTTAAAGCCGAAGTTCTTCCACACAACTGACACGGCTCCTCTTTTCGGTATAAGTTCCTCTGTGTCTGTAACATTTTTTTCTGGAGCGGCCGAAAAAGCAGCGGCACAACGTTCCACCGCTCTGTATTCCCGACGTTTTGTATACGCACACTCACCGTATTGGGCTATATGAAAAATTCATATCATAGGAGGGCATCTGACACACACTCCACCAAAACATAACTATATTAATCACTTATCATTGTGTTATTTGTTGATTGCAACCATTCAGACTGTTGCCCACCTGATAATCACAAGATAAAATCCACAATAATTCTTTGTCATTTCAGCTCCGATTTCAGTTTTTGAGTCCTTGTTTCCGGCCCTCCATGTTGTCGTGTTGCTGCAGGAGCCTGAAGGCAGTTAGTTGAATGTGGTCTTTAAGGACCAGTCTAACCCTGGATTATTTCATTGGTTTCTTTGGTTTTGTCCTGGAGCGGAGAACACTGAACACAAACCCTGTATTTAGACCGGGGCCGGACACTCGGATCCTCCAGAAATCAGATCAGGGACAGAGTTCTGCCTCAGGGTTGAAGTCAGATGCTGGTTCTGCCGTGACTCAGTGCGTCTTTTGTTTATGTTTACGTCTAGAGAATATACGGTGAACCCAGGACTAAACCCAGGACTAAACCCAGGACTAAACCAGGACTAAACCAGAATTAAACCAGGGCTAAATCAAGATGAAACCAGGATGAAACCAGGACCTAACCAGGACTAAACCCAGGACTAAACCCAGGACTAAACCCAGGACTAAACCCAGGTCTAAACCCAGGTCTAAACCCAGGACTAAACCCAGGACTAAACCAGGACTAAACCAGGACTAAACCAGGTCTAAATCAAGATGAAACCAGGATGAAACCAGGACTAAATCAAGAACTAAACCCAGGACTAAACCAGGGACTAAACCAGGGACTAAACCAGGACTAAACCCAGGACTAAACCCAGGACTAAACCCAGGACTAAACCCAGGACTAAACCCAGGTCTAAACCCAGGACTAAACCCAGGACTAAACCAGGACTAAACCAGGACTAAACCAGGACTAAACCAGGTCTAAATCAAGATGAAACCAGGATGAAACCAGGACTAAATCAAGAACTAAACCCAGGACTAAACCAGGGACTAAACCAGGGACTAAACCAGGACTAAACCCAGGACTAAACCCAGGACTAAACCAGGACTAAACCAGGGCTAAACCAGGGACTAAACCCAGGAGTAAACCAGGACTGAACCAGGACTGAACCAGGGCTAAAACAGGGCTAAACCAGGGCTAAACCAGGACTGAACCAGGACTGAACCAGGACTAAAACAAGGACTAAAACAAGGAATAAACTAGGATAAAACCAGGTCTAAACCAGGTCTAAACCAGAGCTAAACCAGGGCTAAACCAGGGCTAAACCAGGGCTAAACCAGGACTAAACCAGGACTAAACCAGGGCTAAACCAGGGACTAAACCAGGGACTAAACCAGGACAAAACCCAGGATTAAACCCAGGACTAAACCCAGGACTAAACCAGGACTAAAACAAGGACTAAAACTAGGATAAAACCAGAGCTAAACCAGAGCTAAACCAGAGCTAAACCAGGGCTAAACCAGGGCTAAACCAGTACTAAACCAGACTAAACATGGGACTAAACCAGGCTCTAACAAGGACTAAACCAAGGTCTAAATCGGGACTAAAGCAGGGCTAAACCAGGACAGTTACAGTTTGATTTCCTGAGAGAGACAGGAAGCACCACCAGAGGTCGTTTCTATTTGACTCGATGGAAACGTTTTTTGTTTATGTTTACGGCTAGAGAATATACGGTGAAATAGAAGCTTTAGTTTTGGCTATTAAAGGGCAAAATATTAGGCTGTTTTGTGAATGTTTTCTCATCACAAACACACCTGAAGTTGTGTTTTGTTTTGTTTCATTTGCGCATCATTAACACCCAAACCCTGCACATTTAGACTGAGTTCTTCCCCTTGTGATGTCATGGGGTAATACAGGAAGTGCTTCACTATGTTTTCAAACTCTGTAAACTTTCACTAGAATCATTTGCATCGCTTCAGTCCTGGAATTGCCAATTTCTACTGAACTAAAAGAACTAAAGGTAAAGCTGTTGGAAAAAAAACTTGAAAATCTTGAAAATCAAACTTGAAAACATGACATCACAAGGTGGAACAGAACATCTTGAGCTTTGGAGAAGTAGACAGACATAACTCCAGGTCTGTTTTTGATGAGGAAACAACATAACAGGTCACAGGAGGCAATTTTGTGTAATATAGAATCTTTAATCACTGTTTATGATAAAAAGGGGCAAAAGAGGGCGGGGTCTATATATCTGGGAGATTCACTGTTTTTGAAAGAAATCTCCAAAGTTGCTAGGTGCGTTGCTAGGCAATTGACAAAGGTGCGTTGCTAGGCAATTGACAAATTCCTGCAACTCTGACCTGCTGGTGGCACTAGACGGTTGGGGCTGGGGGCCTCTAAATCGCTGTGGGTAATGAGGAGACTGGCTGGAATGTGCATGCAAAATTTCACAACTTTTTACCAGACGGTTCTAGGGGTTGCCATAGACTCCCATGGTGAAAGGAATAAGGAATAATAATCAGACCAGAACATCAAAGGAAAGATCAAAGAGTTGCTAGGCAACTTCGCTAGGCAACTTCGCTAGGCAACGCAAAGCAAACACTATTTTTTTTTAAATCTTTTAATAGGGTGCCTACCACCTTCGGTGCTTGGCCCCTAAATACGAAAAAAATTGTAATACACTTCTAAATAAGTAGCAATAAAAAATAGTAAGAGACTCATGTCAAATAAGACGTAAATTACATAAATGTATGTACAGTAAGTAAAAAACAAGTATCGAATGTTCAGCAGTTTCCATGGAGATTAGCAAACGCAACCAGAAAGTTTTAAGATGGTCTGAAAACTTAAAGAGCATGTTTTCAGGAGCCTGTGATCCGCCCGAGCATTTATGGTCCTGTTTGATTTCCAATAAAAAGGACAGATTGTGTTCAAATAAAACTGTAACAGACAGAGCAGTGCCTCCAGTTAGCTTCACAGCTCCAGAGAATGTTGTTGGCGTCAGCTGCAAACTGTTACTGGGGGAGATGCACTGGGTGCAAACTGTTACTGGGGGAGATGCACTGGGGGAGATGCAGTGACTTTATGGTTGTGTGTTTGTGGTGTGGACCTCCCAGACTCTCTAAAGTCAAATGAAAAGTGAATGAGAAGAAAACGGCTCCAGATGTGCTTTTACTGTTAACGAGGAGACGAGTTTAATTAGAATATTTAATTAGAATAAACTGGACTCATTTTGTGCTCTCAACGCAGTCAGGGAGAGGTTATGATGTGTAAATCACACGGCAAGATTCAATTACGATATTCATTTCACAATACGATATTTACTATGATATTGTGGAGATGGGGGTCCACAGAGGGTCCACAGAGCCACTCGCAGTGCCCAGACACGCGGCTTACGCTAATGCTAACAACACGTACCACGCAAATTATGCACACGGATCAATAACCCTCGACTTGGGACACGGCTACAGTGTGTGTTGAGCGGTGAACAACATGGACGTTGTTGTTAGAAAAAGAGGAACTTATACTGAAAAGAGGAGCCGTGTGGAAGAACTTCGGCTTCAAAAAAATCTGACGCTGATCTAGGGCTGGGCGATATACCGGTGCACACCGAATACCGGTGGGTTTTTTTTTTACGGTAAGAATTTTTCATTTACTGCAGTACCGGTGAGTGTGTCCGTACAGAACGTCGGGAACGCGGAACGTCGGGAACGCGGAACGTCGGGAACGCGGAACGTCGGGAACGCGGAACGTCGCGCAGCGAGATATTGTTTGAGAGGGGACTGTTTCGCAGTGGTACCAAACAAACTGCATGTGGCTGCATGAGAGCGGTGAAAGCAGTGTGTGTTGAGCGTTGACCATGCATGTTACACAATCAGAGGAACTTGTACCGAAAAGAGGAGCCGTGTCCATTGTTTAGAGGTACTTCGGGTTTAAAATATCTGACTCCGATCAAACAACAATATTCTGTAAGAGTTGTCGGGCTAAAGTTGTAGCCGCAGGAGGCAACACGAGCAATTTGCTTCACCACCTCCGTCACAATCATTTACTCGAATATGAAGAATGCATGAAACTAAGACTGCTGCCTCTTCCACGTCTGCGGGTAGCATTAAAGTTGGCACTGCAGCACAAAACGTGAATCAGCTGGCACTCAAAGACGCGTTTGCTAAGGGTAGCGCCTACGACAATAAAAGCAAACGGTGGATTGATATTACAAACGCTATTGGTGTTCACATAGCCAAAGACATGGTACCACTTAGTACTGTTGAGAGAAGTGGCTTCAAGCAGATGATTAAAGCTCTGGATCCCAGATATAGGTTACCAAGTCGAAATTACTTCAGCCAAACAGCAATCCCTAACTTGTACCGAAAGCACAGAGCCAAGATAGAAGCAGACTTGGCTACCGTTCGCCACTTGTCAGCAACAACTGAGGTTGAAATGTGTGTAGTTTCTATGCTACAGAATAATTATGCCTGCAAGCCAAGTTGCACTTCTTTTATATCTTTGATTGAATACAGTGTACTGTTCCTGGGCTTGAGCAATAGTATTACTAATGCAAGATGCATACTTTTAGTTTGCTATTTATTATGTGTTTAAATGTAAGTATACTGTATACCTCATCTTGAACCAAAGTCCGTATGGATGCAAGTTGCTTTAGTGAAGGTTTAGTTGTTTGAAGTCTTCAAGTTAAACTTTTTAATATGTTAAATAGTTGAATACTACCTGGTTGGACTTGAAGCAATATTATTAATGTTTCACAAAGTGAAAAGTTTCACACCTGTTTCAGTACTGTTTATTGTTGCCTTAATGAAAGTTCAGTGGATAAAGAAGTCTTCACTTTGCAGTTACAAGGGTTTTGTTTACATTGTAGCCAACTTAAATATGTTTTAAAGTTTTAAAACTTGCACAGTAAAGCTTTCCATATTTTGATAGTCATGCAGTCTGATTTCTTCTCATTACAGTTATGAGTGCCACACTGTCACCTTTGTGAACAGCAGAATTTTGTGGGACCATTTAAAACTTGGGTTAACACTAGTCTGGTCATTCTAAGCCAATTTACTGCAGTAATTATTCTCTAAATTATTAGGAAATGGGGTTAACACCTATTCATGCATGAAAAAAAAAATACCGTCAAATACCGTCAAATACCGTGATACCGATAAAATGTTGAAAAATACCGTGATATGAATTTTTGGTCATACCGCCCAGCTCTACGCTGATCAAACAAACATATTCTGTAATGTTGTTGGGCTAAAGTTGTAGCGACTCATACGTCAGTCAAAGACGTGTTTGCTACGGGAACTGCCTGCGACAAGAAAAGCAAACGGTGAAACGATATAACCAACGCTGTTACTGTCCACTTCGCCAAAGACATGGAACCACTCAGTCCTGTTGAGAAAGGAGCTTCAGGGAGATGATTAAAGCTCTGGACCCAGATATGTTTTACCAAGTCCAATTTACTGCAGTGATTATTCTCTAAATTATTAGGAAATGGGGTTAACACCTCGTCATGCATGAAAAAACAAAACAAAACATCAAATACAGTGACACCGATATAATTTGGAAAAATACCGTGATATCAATTTTTGGTCATACCGCCCAGCTCTATACCAGATTCAATATTTTGAATATTTCCTGGCAAAGTACAACGTAATCAATAGGGAAAACTGTCTCTTGCCCCGCATCTGGGAGTGTGACACCACATTCTAGACGCTGAAAACCACCAGTAAAATAATGCATTTAAGCAAAGAAGCTTATAATCCGATATATTGTGACAACCCACGATATTATTGCTCGACATTTGACGATAATATCACGGTATTTCAGTTATTGTTCGATCCCTAAGTGGCAAAAATGTACAGTGGTACCTCACCTTACGAAATTAATTTGTTCCAGAAGTGGTTTCGTAACGTGAATTTTTCGTAAGTTGAGTAGCTATTTCAATGGAAAAAGCCTGATCCGTTCCAAGGTTGTTTTTTTTAATAGTGTAACATTTTTTTTATAGAGTAACTTTGTGTTCTGCGTCCTGATTGGCTAAGAGACTAGACCAGGACTAAAAGTGGAATAAACCAGGTCTAGACCAGAACTAAACCAGGTCTAGACCAGGTCTAAACCAGGTCTAAACCTGGACTGGACCTGGACTAAACCAGGACTGGACCAGATCTAGACCTGGACTAAACCGGGACTAGACCAGGATTAAATCACCCCGTGTGGCTCTTTGCTGGTTTCGTGCGGCTTTTGCGTTCGTTTGTGCGTGTTCGGTTTGTGGCTCGGGCTGCGTGTTCGCCGCGGTTCTATCTCGTGCTCGCGGTGCTCCTGTCTCCGCGCTCCTTGCGTGTTCGGTGCTAGAGCTAAGAGGCCGAGAAAGGTGCTCTTTGAGCGGGCACGAGGTTTTCCGCAGGGTTTTCCCTGGGGCTGGCTCTGGTTCTATCCGACTTCCAGATCCGGGGGTCTGACACTGTGAGCTAAGAGGCCGAGAAAGGTGCTCTTTGAGCGGGGATAACAGCGGGGCGTGCATCTGAGCGCGCATTATTTGAATTTTTGAGATTTCGCGTTTCGTAACTTGAATTTTCTTTCGTATGTAGGTTCTTTCGTAAGGTGAGGTACCATTGTACATCTTTTTGCATTATCTTGATAACGATAATCAGATAATTGATACTTTGCAGCTGATGTCTTAACATTCTCTGAGGATGTGATGCTAACTGTAGGCACTGCTTTATATGAGACTTTGTTAGACTTTAATTTGACCTTTGTTTAACACAATCAGACCAGAAAAAAAAAAACAATTTAGCTTAGCTTTAGTTTAAGTCCATTTTGTAATTTTGAGTTTTCAGACCATCTTTAAACCTTTTGGCTGTGATGTCACTGTATGTTGAGTTAAATGTCTTGTTTGAGGCTTAGATATTGAACAAAACGTGAATGGAGCATCATGTGGGAGATTACACTGGACTTTTCTTTTTTTAGGACATTTTTAATAGCTTTAATTATAGAAAATGTACTTGATGTTCTAATATGGCATTTCTTTAAAAAAAAAACACTTTTTTTCAATACGTCCTCCACCTCTTCTACCCCCACATAAAAGTCCTTTCCCCCGCTGTCCACCAGGGGGAGCTGTACATGTTTGGGGGGTGAGGGCGAGGGACAGGGCGGGACGTTCAGAGTGAGACAGAGGGGAGAGGGAATGAGGAGGAGGAGGAGGAGGAGTGAGAGCAGAGGAGGAGAAAATAGAGGGGAGTAGAAAGAGAGAGAGGAGGATAGAGGGAGAAGAGAGGGAAGGAGGAGAGACAGGGCAGGGGGAGTGAGAGTAGAGGAGAGAGAGAGGAGGAGAGAGGGAGAGGAGAGCAAGGGAGAGAGAAGGAGAGAGAGGAGGAGAGAGTAAAGAGGAGGAGAGGAGAGAGGGAAGGAGTAGAAAGAGGAGGAGAGAGGGAGAGGAGAGCAAGGGGGAGAGGAGAGAGAGAGGATGGGACAGGAGGGAGGAGAGGAGAGAGAGAAGGAGGAGAAACAGAAGGAGGAGGGAGAGCAGAGGAGGAAAGAGGACAGGAGGAGAGAGTAGAGGGGAGTAGAGAGAGGGAGGAGGAGAGAGGGAAAGGATAGAGAGAGAGGAGAGGGACAGGAAAGGAGGAGAGAGTAAAGGAGTAAAGAGAGAGGGGGAGAGGAGAGGGACAGGAGGGAGGAGAGACGGAGAGGAGAGAGAGGGAGGGGCAGGAGGGAGGAGAGAAGGAGGGGAGTGAGAGGAGGGAGGAGAGAAAGAGAAGAGAGAGGGAGGAGAGAAGAAGAGGCAAGAGAGGGAGGGACATGAGGGAGGAGAGAAGGAGAGTAGAGGAGAAAGTGAGAGGAGGGAGGAGAGAAGGAGAGGAGAGAGAGGGAGGGACAGGAGGGAGGAGAGTAGAGGAGAAAGTGAGAGGAGAGAGAGAGAGAGGAAGGGAGAACAGGTGGAGGAGGGTTTCCCCACTGCTCATGGTCCACATTTAGACACAGGACAGTCCTGAGAGAGACGGACCATTACTGCAGTACAAGACTAGAACTGCACTACTACTACTACTACTACTACTACTACTACTACTACTACTACTACTACTACTACTACTACCACCACCAAATACTACTGCTGCTGCTCCACTGGATTACTGCTGATGAATGGTCATTTTAAAGGTTGGTTTCTGAAGTTCTTGCTGTTATTTTCCTCGAGGTGGGGTGTATTGACTCTGTATTAAGGCTGGTTGCTTTTTAACTAGTTAAAGTTTGGTTTCTTCCTCCAAAGTTCTACCACCACAGTCTGCTCCAAACCACACGCTTTTACTGACCGAGGAGTGGCCGTAGACCTCTCCGTTAGAAATAACTAAACCTCGAGCTTACGGAAAATCCAATAAGTGCACAGCTCCAACTGAAAAAGAATTCACCACTTCTGTGATCACTGCTGACGTGAACTCTGAGAACAGCGAGACAGCGAGTGGTGGTGAGAGGAGAGGCTGTTGTGTTGGCACAGAATGGCAGTCATGTTTCCCTTATTTAGCCCCAGGGCAGCTGCTACGGAAACTAAATATCGATATATTTTTTTGTGTATCCTCCTGAGACCCGGCCCATTCATTCATTTGTGTCCTTTATAGTGGACATCGAGTTAACCAGTCTGTCTTTTATAATTGTTTTGAGACTCTAGTTTGTGGTGGCACTATTTAAAAAATAAATAAATAAAAAAAAATCTAAAAATGTCAATAAATAAAATAAATAAATAAATAATACATAAAAAATAAATTAATAAATATATAAATAAAAACTCAAATAAATAATAAAAACAAAATAATAATACATAATATATAAAAAAAATTATACATAAAAAATAAATAATGTAAATAAATGCTCAAATAATTTAAAAAAATGCATAATATATATATAAAAAATAAATTAATAAGAAAATAAAAGGGAGTCTAAGAACTTTTTGAGGCATAGTCATAGTCATAGTTTGCTTTATTGTCGAAAACAATCATGTACATGTACACAGAGTGAATTCAAAATTTCGTTTCCCCACTAACCAGGCAGGACAGTGATAGAGTGGCTAGGGGAGGGGCCGCTGCGCATGCGCGCACCGCCGACTGGGAAGAATAGAGTAGAATAGATGCAATACATACAATCAGTGACAATTTAACAACATGTAATGACAGAAAAACAATTGGAGATATAACATACGGTGATCTTTTTCGTTGGTCAACAGAAGGAAGGGTGGGGGGGGGCAGATTGGAAATCAATAATTGCTTGGAAACTGACGCAGAGGCAGACTTACTAAAAATAGACAGGGCAGAGTGTTTTACATAAAAATGTCAGTGTGAGCCAAATGGAATGTGTTGTTTTCTTTTGTAGAGTGCTGTGTAGATAAGGCCCCAGCTGTGACCTTGGACGTGTTTGTGCAGAAGATGTAGTCAAAACAAAGTCCCGTTGAATCACAATTTCAGGAGAATTAATTACGCCGGGAAATTTAGCATAATCAATACATTTTTAGAACCCAGGCGAACAGACAATTTGCCAGAACCCTGGTTTCTGCCAGTCACCCCAACTTCATGCCACCAAGCAGGACTGTGCGACTCGCAATCCTCCCGCTGGCACGTATGATGAATGAACGGAGACTGAGCCGCTGTTCCACACAGTTCCACATCCATTATCCAAGATGTTATCCAGTGCCAGACAGATTTCCACAACTCAGGTGTTTCAGTTTGTGTTTCCCTTCAGATCTCGCCCTCCCTGGTCCGCCCCAGCCCCACTATCGTGTAAAATGACCTCCGGCGGCTTGGGGCTCTTTTATCCGCTCGGCTTCAATTAGTGATGGGTCAGAAAAACATCCTCCAGGCCAATCCAGATGTCCTGCCATCAAAATTTCAATAGTAATCGTTTCGTGTCCTCCGGTAACAGCGGTGCCAGACACACAAAACGTCGTGTATCTAGCAGCGAGTTCCCTTGGGACTGTCCGGCTCTCCAGACCGGCACTGCTCCATGAAAAAAAATATGCCAATAGCGTTGTGGGACCAGCTCCAATTCATGATTTAGGACTTCGAAAATCTGTTCCAACAGGAGAAAAATTACGAAAAATTACGAGACGAGAGAAATAGACATCAGACAGAGCAAGATAAGGAGGAAGAAGAAAATGCGTCTGCTCTCCACGGCAGCTAGTACAGAGGCAAGAGTAGAAGCTTGTCAGAGATGTTGGTCATCAAAAAAAAAAAGTTTTTGTTAGGTTGTTAACTTCATGAGGAATTAACACCATGTTACAAAATTATGAATAAAAATAAAATTAACAAAATGTAAATGCTAAGGTGTTCATTTTCCTCCAAATAGAAAATTAAAATAATAATAATAATAATAATTTAGATACACTTTTTCTTCAGGTCCCAGGAAGATATTTTACTAAATTATTTTGTTGAGCTACAGTTTTGTTGCTTGTTCAGAGGAGGGAAACTCATTCATGCAACACATTTGACATTTTCACTGTTTTTATGATTAAAATCGGTGTGTTTCATATTAACTTTGCACAAGAAGTGGTTTAACAAAGACTTTTACTGTTACAGCCATGATTTTTGTTTTATTTTTTACTGAACCTCATCAAAACGATTTGAAATATATCGTATTGAATGGTATCGAATCGAAAGATCACTGTATCGAGATATGTATCGTATCGTGGCCTATGTATGGAGGTATGTATCTTATCGGCAACGTCTGAATGATACCAGCCCTAACGGAAACGCTCCTGTACTTCTTTTATTCTATAGAGGGCGCTGTCATGATAATTACTATATGGACTTCAATACATCACAGATCGAAACATCATTTTCGGGGTTCATTATTTCTCGCGTGTGCTTTTTCTTTGCACCACTGGTACGTTTTTGGGTTATTTTTAGCTTACATGATCAGATCTGAGCTGTAGACGGTTGAATTCATAACTCCCATGACTCATTACAGATGCAGACTCAGTACTTTTTTCAGTTTTTTTTTTCATTCTGCTGTTATATACTGTATATATATATATATATATATATATATATATATATATATATATATATATATATATATATATATATATATATTTTATAATATTGTAGATTTAGTGGTTTAAATCTGCTCTGTGGTTTTTATGTCAGTTGTATACATTAGTTTCAGTCGTATCTTTTATTGTGTATATTTACTACAGTAATGTACACAATAAAATAACTAAATATAATAATAAAAATTAGATTGTGACAGGTCTATATTCAGACCCTCCAGGAATTCGCGATGTTGCGATTTGCAACTTCAACGCAACTTCAGCCAATCCCCGTGAATTCAGGGCGGTGTTGCAATTTTAACCAATCACCACAACTTTCCCGCAATTTTTACTAATTTTGACCAATCATCGGCGACGTATTGAACGCCGACCAACTTCTTTCTGCCTTAGTTCCGTGTGACGAAACTGCAGCCGTGTCCCCAGTTCGGAGCGCGGCCCGAAGGGGGCTTAGACTGCAGTCAAGGAGGTGCACACTTGCTCAGCCTCGACTGCAGTCCGTGGCCCGCTTAACGACTGCGGTCTTTGGACCGCGTGTTAACTGCGCATGGGACAAAAAAGAAGTGGGACAGCAGTCGTTGCGCCGGTGTACTGTCAAAATGTGACGCACATGCCCTTCAGGCCACGCTCCGAGCCGTGTGCTCTGGGAATTGGGACACGGCTTCTAATGGCAAAGAAACATGTCTGTGGCGCCATTTGCTGACAGCAAAAGACCGGGCGAAACAGTTCCCCTCCTAGTAGTAATTTATTTTCGATGTTGGTAAGGTTGTTTTAGGACCATATCTGTGATCTGTGTCCTTGAATTATTCTTTGTCAGTAATAACTCAGTATTCAAAATATTACTCAATTTTAATTACAAAAAGGGAAAATCACAACTATTTATCGCAACTTTCACTTCCTCCCGCAACAAAATCGCAACAAAAACCTTAAAAGCACCGCAACTTTCATCGCAACTTTTTGGAAAAGCTCCAGCAAATTCAGGCATTTTAGCCCGCAACAATCACAAAAAATGCCCGCGAAATCCTGGGGGGTCTGAATATTTCCATCCTCCCGTTTTACTGAGGATGACTCGTGGATCTTGTCTTTGCTGTTAACTTTTACCCGTCTATTTACCAATATTCACATTTCATTTTGTTGACTTAAAGCTTCACTATGTAACTTTTTGTTTGGGCATCCGTCACCTGCTTGTTTCTATGGATACGTCATCGCTCTGCCTGGAATATTCCACAGTGTGACATTAAACAGCTCTACTTTACATTTGTTTGATTAGAGGTGGTTTTCTAGCTCAAAAATAACCAGAAAAACAAACATTCTGACTGTGAGCGGGGTCGCCTCTCCACAGATCTGATCTGTAACTTGGTCTGGTTTGGTCTCCATGAAGATAGAACGGTTTAATGCCACACTGTGAAACATTTCAGGCAAAGCAGTAACATCTCCATGGAGAAAAGCGTTTGACGGACCCTCCACCAGAAAAGTTACACAATGCACCTTTAATGATACACTGTGTGACTTTCTGGATCTGGCACGTTACCATGGAAATACAAAGTTAGAACCACACTTTCGAACATTCTCCATGGAGACAGACAGGTTTTCTGCCATACTGTGGAATATTGTAGGCAAAGGAACAATATTTCCACGGAAACAAGCAGGACAAGTAAGAGTAGGACTGGAAGTTAATCAATTAATCACAACTATTAATCATTAACTCATTTTAATAATAGAATATTGGTCAAATGGTCTATAAACGGACTCAAAACACGGCCTGAGCTGTAGAGGAGAGGTTTCATGACTCACACAGCAGTAATTACAAACAAATGACAGAGAAACGGAACATTTTGTGATGAAATTGTCTGGTTTCGGAGTTAATTCGTTGTCTGTACAATGTTTTGAAATGGAGATAATTCGACTGCCGCTATCCGGAAGCCCTTTTCAGTCTGTTTGTAAACACGCACTCCCATCAGGACGTCCTCAAGAGACTTCCGAGGAACAGTTTTGTAAAGATTCAAGGGCCTTTCACTTTCTAAACAAATGATCTAGATTATAAACTAGATTAATCAATTACCCAAAGTTCTTTATTTTTTCACTGCAGTAAACACGACCGAAATGAAACAATAAGCTTCTATATTATTTTTTTATATCTATTTTTGGCTAAAAAGTTACATACTGTGACTTTAAATGTTTAGTCATATTCATAGTTTTAGTCTGTGTCGTATTTTTGTTGACGATAAACAAAATAAAATGCATCATGACCACATCTACATGAGTAAAATCAGAAAAATCGAAATCTATTTAAACTCCTCTGTAAAGAATAAGAGTTATACATGAATAATATCGTGAAACAAGTTGTAGGTTAGACGAGTATTGATCAGTATTGTTTTAAAAAAATGACTTAAATATGCTCCAGTTTAAAGGGCCCATTTTAGACTATTTTCTGATGTTCTAATGTTATTTCCGCGTCACAAACAAACCTGGAGTTGTGTTTTGTTTCATTCACATCGGTCCAGGTTTTTCTGTTCTGATACTGATGTCGATACTGAATCTTTAAGTTTCTGCCGATACCGGATATCAAACGATAGCATTTATTTTCTTTAAACACAAATAGCATAAGGTAAAAAAAAAATATCCAAATGTGTTTTATAACCACCGAACAGCTTTGTAAAAATACAAGTTTAATATTGAGATGATTTCCTGAACCAATATCTCCTATAACTTTACGATAAACGCATCACTTTACTTCAGCTTTTTTCGTGTTGTAAGTTTGTGTTGAAACTCATTCTGATTAAGCTCAGGAGGAAGTGTGGGCGTCTGTGCGTCACTTCAGATTTGAAAGTCATGTATTTCCTCACACAGAAATTCTCTGTAACAGCTGATTGCACCGTTTTTCTGTGTTAAAGAGCCTATATATTACACAAAACTGACACTTGTGAGCGTAAAGCCATGTCATAATGTTGTTTCCTCCTCAAAAACACACCTGGAGGTGGGTTTTGTTTCATTCACATGTTTGAATTAGGGATGCAAATTATCGATTAATTCATTAATTGATAGTTGATTGACCTTATTGATCGATTAACGATTAACTGATAAGTGGCGTTTTTCACCTGAATTTTAGTGTTTCAATAGGATCTTTAAGAATATAAGCTACAGTATACATAACACTGAGTCAAAAATATATCATATTGTATATTTCTCAATTAATTATTCCTTAGTAAAAAACACACAAATGTATTGATGCTGAATAACAAAATACATTCTTTATTGAAAATAAATTGAGGACGTTTTTTGTAAAACCTCCGTGATATGAAATGATAAAAAAATGAATTGATTGTTCATGTGTCCTTTAGTTTAGTGCAGAGGTCTTCAACAGGGGGGTCGTGACCCCTAGGGGGGTCGTGGAGGTACTGCAGGGGGGTCGCGAAATCTTTTTTTTTTTTCACTTTAAAATAATATAATTTTATATTTTATAGTGTAAAATACAGTATTAACGTGTGTATTATTTCCTTGTATTGGATGTACCATAACAGAGTAGCAATGTTTATACATGATACTAAGCTCAATTTAATATAAAACACAATTCTATGCCGTATATATAGTAGGGGGTCCCTGGCCCAGTTCGCCATCTGTTTGGGGGTCCCTGGCCTGAAAAACGTTGAAGAGCCCTGGTTTAGTGAAAGTTTATGGAGTTTAAAAACACAGTGGAGCACTTCCTGTTTTTCCACATGACATCACAAGGTGGAACAGAGCGTTTTCTATTTGAGAACTCAGCCTAAATCTGCAGGTTTGTGTGCTTAAAGATCCCATTACATGGTACTGCTTGATGCTTTTATATGGCTCCTTAATGGTTCCCTAATACTGTAAATGAATCCTTCTTCAAAATCAACACTCAGTGCATGAGAAACAGAGATAAGATGAGAAAGAGTCATAAATATCTCTCTCAAACTCTTTATTCTGGGCATTGTTGCTTGAATGCAAATGAGGAGAAAACAGCTGGCCAATAGTAGAGGGTGGGGGCATGGCCAAACGCTCCGCTCAGAGCTCAGAACCCACAGCTGATCCATTTCCTTGTTTTTGCACGGGGGAGAGATTTGAAGCGTTCCATTGAAAAATAAACACATTTCCACAGAAAATAAAATTAAACCACTGCTGTTCAAAGGTCCAGAGGCTCAGATAAAGGACTTCCGAGCCTAGAAACACTCGGACGTGCCTCCAGGCAAATAAAAAAACGCAATAAGGTGCCTTGTTCAAACTCGCCCGTTTGAGCTCCGATTTTTTTGTAACTCAGAAAAGGATCGCAATTGCTCAGTTTACACATTTCGCAACTTTTAGCCATTGGGGGGGGGCCCTAAACAGGGTAGGGGAGCTCACATTAACGTTCAAAAACCTCAGAAAGTGAAAATTTCATGCCATGGGACCTTTAAACGTGTGAATGAAACAAAACACAACTCCAGGTCTGTTTGCGATGAGGAAACTACATTAGAACATAGAAAATAGATTAATATTGGCCCTTTAAAAAAAATCACAGGATCTCCGGGTCAAATCGAGCACATTTATTTATCATTTCGAGTCGTATAAACAGACTAAACTGTGCTGAGTGTAGCTGTAATTTTGAACGGGCAGATAACCCTTTTGAACCGGGCCATTGTGAATCTACTGACTCCACACAGTCGGCAAAAACACTGTATTTTGGGCATTGTATAAAGGATTTCCATGTAATTTATGTTCTTTTCTTGTTGACTCTGCGTTTTGAATTCACTTAAAGGAGCTGTACCTGCTTTTTTCCTGTCTTAAAAAAGTAAAAACAGAAACAGAACTAGTCCAAACAGTTTGCAGTGGTCCAAAGTTCTTCCTCACGATATACTCTATAAGTGCTTTTCACAACTTTCAGAGATCAAACTTAACTACAACTAGTATGATAATGCGCATTTCCTGATGATTTATCTCTTCATAGTTAAATGCAGACAGTACAGTGGACTTATTTTGAGCTGGTTATAAAAAATATCTGCACTGGGGCAAGACAGACTTTGCTCAAATACATGGAGAAAAATCAGGCACAGGCCCTTTTAAGGACAGGCAGTTTGAGTGAAGCAGTTTTAAAGGTGCACTGTGTAACTTTTCTGGTAGGTGGTCTGCCACAAACTTGTTTCCACTAAGATATTTTTGCTTCGTTTGCTGCATTTATTAAATTACAGACGTTTACTGGGGCAGCAGTAGCTCAGTTGGTAGTTTGTCCGCTGATCCGAAGGTTGGCGGTTCGAATCCCTTCGAATCTCGACAATACATCATTGGTTGAGCCAGGGGCGTTCTTTGACGGGGGCCACCTGGGCAATTGCCCCTAGCGGCATCGCGGGGACGCCGCTGTGGCGCGAAGCCAAAAAAAAATTAAAAGAGCCGGTGCGGTGCGTGGGGGTGCTGAGCAAGGAATATTGTAATATTATTGCAATATTGTGACCACCAGGGGGTGCTGGAGTGCACTTTTGCTTTCTTAAATAGCTGTAGGCCTACATGGCTATAATGTGAAATAATTGCGCCTTTGGTCTTTTTTATGTTCAAAAACTTTTTTTGTAATTATTGCTTATATTTTTTATTGCAGTACTCATTAAAACTGTACATTTGTTTTTGAAAGTAGTTGTTGTGAATTGAGTTTGTATGGACAACGGTCTTGTTTGTTTTTGGGTGGTGGGGCGGATGTTAGGGTTTGGTTGGAGATGAGGGGCGGCAAGAGTGGCTTTCGCCCAGGGAGTAAATCACTCTAGGAACGCCACTGGGTTGAGCGGTCAGATCCACTGACCCACAGGTTGGCGGCATGATGAATCAAGCCGTTTGTGTCCTTTGGCTTAACCCACCAGTGTTTACGTACACTGGTAGCCCCTATGACAGAAGGACATCAAGAAGGCTGGTCAAACGACGGGGCTGTCCTCCCATGGACCCACCACCCGCAGGAGGATACAGGGGGCGGCAGACCTGTCTGGACTGTTGCCCCCGCGACCCGAACTATGGAAAAGCAGAAGAAAATGGATGGACGGATGGACGTTTTGCTGCTCAAAAACAATGCGAAAAATGAAAACCTGCATTCCTACAGAGAGTGAGCTCGCCTCTCCACAGATCTGGGATGTAACTTGGCTTTGAGTCATTGTGGGCTCATTTGCAGGGAAGTAGATGCTTTTATTTATTTTATTTATTCGTTTATTTGGAAAGGACAATGCATATCAATGAACGCACAATTTGTATAAGATCACACAAACCGACGTAAATATGCCGGATTTAGCACAGTGCTAATTTCCATCCGCAGTCCCAGACATAAAAATATAGCAGACTATAATGATATAATGCCATACTGTGGGACATTCTAGACAAAGTAATATTTCCATGAAGACACGTGGGTGGCGGACCCTCCACTAGAAAGTTACACAGTGCACAAGTTGGTTCGCTGTATAGTTTAAGTCTAAGTCTGTTTATCAGTGAAACTACACAACAATGTTAGAGTATGTATTATGTTTGTTACTGGAAATACAGTTCTTTTCATTAACTTTCTCTGAGCATAAAAATCCATCTTCTCTAACTTCTGTAAGACTTTACACTTTTGAAAACTCTCCCACAGAACGTCTCTTCTACTCCATAAATTGAAGCTGTCAGAACAGACTCATTGATTCATTCACAGTCTGTGCTCTGTGGCTTATCGCCGCTCTGCAGACTCACTCCACCCTGCGCGTGGAGGGGGAGGCTCTACGCTGCGTCTGATGCAACCGCCAAACTGCAAATCTGATGCAATTTAGACAGACTCACGACAGCAAATGACTTACACCAATCATTTTTATTTATGCCACGTTATTTATGTTGTAATTTACTGCAATTTCATATTTCTCATTAAGCTGCGCTGTGTAACTTTTTGGTTGAGGGTCTGTCACCTGCTTGTCTCCGTGGAGATGTCATCGCTCTGCCTGGAATGTCCCACAGTATGACTTTAAACAGCTCTACTTTACATTTATTCGATTACAGGTGGTTTTACAGCTTAAAAATGCCTTGGAAAAACAGACGTTCTGACTGTGAGCGGGGTCGCCCCTCCACAGATCTGACCTGTAACTTGCTCTGGTTTGGTCTCCATGAAGATAGAAAGGTTTAATGCCATACTGGGAAACATTTCAGACAAAGCAATAACATCTACATGGAGAAAGGCGTTTGACGGACCCTCCACCAGAAAAGTTACACAATGCAGCTTTAAATATACACTATGTAACTTTGATAAAAGGAGAAGTTCAATTTGTCAACTGGACAAAGTTTGTTTGGTTGAAAATGCTTCGCCGCTCATCCGAGAGGCTTCTTCAGTTCTGGTTCTAGTGCTGGTTAGACCCTGTTTATATCTAGCTGCAGGGAGGAGCTCACTACACTGAAATCGTTCTGAAACTATCTCAACTAATCTGTATCTTTTGTTTCTCTGGCGTCTCGTTTAGCATCTCTATTCAGCCCTAGGAGGAGCTCACTGCACTGAAATAGCTCTGAAACTATCTCAACTCATTTGTTCCTTTTTGTTATTCGAATTTCTCTGGCGTATAGTTTAGCATCTCTATTCAGACTAACGACCGTCTCCACCCCTTTGACCCTGACTTGTCTGCCCTAATGTTTCTTTCGTCTGTTCTGACTTGGTTTAAGAATCGAATTATAATTCTGAACTGAAGAAGCCTCTCGGATGAGCGGCGAAACGTTTTCAACCAAACAAACTTTGTCCAGTTGACAAATTGAACTTCTCCTTTTATCATGGATTCTACCTGGACGACTGAGGGACTTTTCCCGCACTATGTAACTTTCTGGAGCTGGCACGTTACCATGGAAATACACACTTTGGAACATTCTCCATGAAGACAGACAGGTTTTCTGCCATACTGTGGAGTATTGTAGCCAAAGGAACAACATTTCCATGGAAACAAGCAGGACAAGTAAGAGTAGGACTGGAAGTTAATCGATTAATCACAACTATTAATCGTCAACTCATTTTAATAATAGAATATCCGTTAAATGGTCTATAAACGGACTCAAAACATGCCCTGAGCTGTAGAGGAGAGGTTTCATGACTCACACAGCAGTAATTACAAACAAATGACAGAGAAACAGAACATTTTGTGATGAAATAGTCTGGTTTCAGAGTTAGTTCGTCGTCTTCATGAAGATAGAAATGTTTAATGCCACATGAGAGGTGTATGGGAAAACAGCGATTTGGGATTCTTACTGATTTTCTTAACATTAACAAAATCAATGTCTCACAGTAATGTAATATCTAAATTGTACAAAGCAATTCAACAAGGTAAAGAAGGTGGCACGGAATACATTAGGAAAAGGTGGGAGTTGTGGAAGGTAATCTGAATAATTCAAACAAAAGTTGGGAAAGAATCTCAATTACAGTGGAAGACAACATTATCGAATACACGTCGAGAGTTTGGATGGAAGAATATTGTAAGGTTCTTTATCACACCCGTTCAAAAAAGACACCAAGGGAGTGGGGATTCATGCTGGAGACTCTGGAGGCTGGAGGCTCATCTGGGGCTAACCAATACCATATTTTTGGGATCGCTCTTTTCTGAAATCTTATTGGTCACAGATTTGGAGTCATATAAACCATGTTTTTGGGTTCAAACTGATGTTTACTTTTGAGTGTTTATATCTGGGAGATGTTGATGACATGACATGATGATAAGAAGTTATTGGTAATCCTACTTGCAGCAAGTAAAAAAGCCGTTAGAAGAAAATGGCAGAAGGCGGATCCTCCATCAATAGAAGAGTGGATAGAGATAATATACGAAATCTATGTGATGGAAAAGTTGTCTTTCATCCTACAAAACCAAAAGGACTCTTTTTACAAAATATGGACAAAATGGACTGAGTATGTGAAACCAATTAGATCGGACTTTATTTGAAAACTAACACTGTAAACACATCTTGATTGATATTGCGATGAACAATTGCGGCGGCACTCCTCTCTTTTGTGTTATTTCTTTTTGTGTTCTGTCTTGTATAATTGAAAAAAAAAAAAAAGGTTTAATGTCATACTGTGAAACATTTCAGACAAAGCAATAACATCTCCATGGAGAAACCAGACGAATCCACCACCAGAAAAGTTTTAAAAGTTCTAAAATAGTTCTGTATTTTGGAAGCAGAATTTTATTTATTTTAAGTATTTATATTTACATTTCTGTTTCTATGACTGAGCCATGGCAACGTAATCAAATTTACTATAGTTTAAGGCTTTAAAGATGCCCTATGTTGGAATGTTCCACAGTATGGCTTTAAACTTATTATTTAACCCCATGGAGACAAGCGGATAACACCCACCAGGCCAAGTTACAGGTCAGATCTGTGAAGAGGCGACCCCACTCGCAATCAGAAGGTATTTTATTGAGAACTTAACCCCGGTGATTGAATAAATGCAAGTAAATACGGAACATTCCTGGTGAAGTCGTAACCACGGAGACAGGCAGGCTATAAAAAGTTACACAGTGGGTCTTTAAAGCTCCAATGCCCTAAAACAAAGTGAACTTTAGCTCTCCTTTCTAAATCTGTTGTTTTTCCAGAGCGGAGCCAAACCAAATTACACAGAGCTGATTTTTAGCTGAAATTATGGTTCTGAAATGTCTGCGCAAAGACAAAAGAAAGTGGATTTTTCTCTTTTGAAACGGTTGAAGGTTTGGGGCAAATTAGTGGATGGGTTACTATGGAGACTGCATGTATTTTTCTTTCTCATCACAAAAGAATAAGTCCCTTTTCTTCACTTGTCGACATGCAGTGAAATCAGTACTTCACTAAAAAAAAAGCCTAAAGGAGGACTGATATCGTTAGAGTAGTAGTAGTAAAAGGTGGTGGTAGTAGTAGTTGTTGTTGTAGTAGTTGTAGTTAGGGGGCCAAGCACCAGAGGTGCTGGGCACCCTCTAGGAATCGTATTCCGTTGCCTAGGCGAGTTGCCTAGTAACCCTTTGATCTTTGCTTTGATGTTCGGGTCTGAAAGTTATTATTATTATTCTTCTAGTATAGGAAGTCTATGGCAGCCCCTAGAACCGTTTGGTAAAAAGTTGTGAAATTTGGCATGCACATTCCAGCCAGTCTCCTCATTACCCACAGCAATTTATAGGTCCCCAGCTCCAACCGTCTAGTGGCACCAGCAGGTCAAAGTTGCAGAAATTTGTCAATTGCCTAGCAACGCAAGAACCGTTTGGTAAAAAGTTGTGAAATTTGGCATGCACATTCCAGCCAGTCTCCTCATTACCCACAGCGATTTATAGGTCCCCAGCTCCAACCGTCTAGTGGCACCAGCAGGTCAAAGTTGCAGAAATTTGTCAACTGCCTAGCAACGCACCTAGCAACCTTTGATCTGTCTTTGATGTGTCTGTTCTGACAGGGTTAGACCCTGACCCTGTCAGACCCTGTCAGACTCTGTTAGATCCTGTCAGACCTTGTTCTAACAAGGTCTGACCCTGTCAAACGGTGCTTGGCCCCCGGCATTGCTGCTTGCAGCTATATTTGTTATTGTATTTGCTCTGCGTTGCCTAGCGAAGTTGCCTAGCAACCCTTTGATCTTTCCTTTGATGTTCTGGTCTCCTGATTATTATTATTCCTTATTCCTTTCACCATGTGAGTCTATGGCAACCCCTAGAACCGTCTGGTAAAAAGTTGTGAAATTTTGCATGCACATTCCAGCCAGTCTCCTCATTACCCACAGCGATTTATAGGCCCCCAGCCCCAACCGTCTAGTGGCACCAGCAGGAATTTGTCAATTGCCTAGCAACGCACCTAGCAACCTTTGATCTGTCTTTGATGTGTCTGTTCTGACAGGGTTAGACCCTGACCCTGTCAGACCCTGTCAGACTCTGTTAGATTGGTGCTTGGCCCCCACATTGCTGCTTGCAGCTATATTTGTAGTTGTTGTAGTAGTTGTTGTAGTAGTTGTAATAGTAGTTGTAGTTGTTGTTGTAGTAGTTGTAATAGTAGTTGTAGTTGCTGTTGTAGTAGTTGTAGTTGCTGTTGTAGTAGTTCTAGTTGTCGTAGTAGTAGTTGTTGTAGTTGTTGTAGTTGTTGTAGTAGTTGTTGTAGTTGCTGTTGTAGTAGTTCTAGTTGTCGTAGTAGTAGTTGTTGTAGTTGTTGTAGTAGTTGTTGTAGTGTTTGTAGTAGTAGTTGTAGATGTTGTAGTAGTTGTAGTAGTAGTTGTAGTTGTTGTAGTAGTTGTAGTTGTTGTAGTAGTTGTAGTAGTAGTTGTAGTTGCTGTAGTACTAGTAGTAGTTGTAGTTGTAGTAGTTGTTGCTGTAGTAGTAGTTGTTGCTGTAGTAGTAGTAGTAGTAGTAGTAGTAGTAGTTGCTGTTGTAGTTGTTGCTGTAGTAGTAGTAGTAGTAGTAGTAGTAGTAGTTGCTGTTGTAGTTGTTGCTGTAGTAGTAGTAGCTGTTGCTGTAGTAGTAGTTGTTGTAATAGTAGTAGTAGAAGACATTGTAATGGTATTTTCCATTCCAGTCTGGCTGTGCTTCAGTTGTAGGGAGTATTATACCTCTCATGGCTACTTTTTCTTGTACGTTCTGTGTGTATTTCAGTGAAACTGTTAAAAAAAGGAAAAAGTTATTTCTAAATGTGTGTTGTTGTAGTAGTAGTAGTAGTAGTAGTCGTGGTAGTAAAGTCAAGTCATTTTCTAAAGCACATTTAAAACAACCTTACCAAGTTGCACCAAAGTGTTTTACAGAATTAAACACATCAATAAAACAAATGTAAATTACTACATGAAAGAGTGGCTTAATACACAAAGATAAAAGTCTAAAGTTGAACTTCAGTAGAGCTCATGGGCTGTTCAACACCATCTTGAAAAAAAGTCTTTTTCGGAGGGTTTTAAAGTGAGGAAGGAGCACGATCTCAGATGAAGAGGGAGCTCCAGAGCTTAGGGGCCACAGCAGAGAAAAGCTCGGCCTTTGGTTTTGAGGCGTGATGGTGGGACAGAGAGTTTGACCTGACAGACCGAGGAGCAGTGTGTGGAGTTAAACTGTCAGTGATGTAGTGTGGCACCAGTGAGTTCAGTGATTTATCAGGCTGGGATGGGTGTGATATGGTGTCTCTTTTTGGACCCGGGGAGTCTGGCAGCAGCATTTTGGATGAACTGTCGCCTGTTGAGGAGGATTGTAGGAGGCCTGAATACAGCGAGTTGCAGTAGTTTGGTCTATTAGTTACAAAAGCGTGTGTGATTGTTTCAGAGTTACTGCGTGTTAGGATTGTTTTTAGTTTAGCGATTTGTCTTAGCTGAAAAAAGCTAGTTTTAACAATATTTGAGATTTGTTTCTCAAAACCCCAAGGTTCTTTACTGTGCAAATTTGTAGCAGTGTCAGTGTACTGTCCAAATAGAATAACTTCAGTCTTATTTTTATTTAACTGAAGAAAATTAAAGGACTTCCATTTTATTTCTAATAATAGTAGTAGTATTAGTAATAGGGATGCACCGATGTGAAAATTTTAGCCGATACCAATATCCGATATTAATGTTGCTGATATCGGCCGATACCGTTATTAGCCGATACCGGTATTTATTTATTTTTAATTCTGAGATAACATTTTATACAGACTGAAAATCATGCAAAATTAATTTTTGAATGTCTTTTATTTTCAAAACGTGTTTTGACTCCTGATTTTTTTTTTTTTTCTTTTTTTTTTAAATAGTGTAACATTGTGTTCTGCATCCTGATTGGCTAAGGGACCTTTTGATGATTGATGTTATAGATGGGGGACGCGGGAGGTGGGGCCGGGACCAAACTGGAACTAAACCAGGCCCAGACCAGGATCAGACTGGGACTAGACCAGGACAAACGCGGACTAAACCAGGTCTAGACCAGGTCTAAACAAGGTCTAAACCTGGACTGGACCAGGACTAAACCTGGACTAAACCAGGACTGGACCAGGTCTAAACCTGGACTAAACCAGGACTAGAGGGGAGGCACGGAGTCCGAAAAGAGCAAAGGCACGCGGCTCTTTGCCGTCCGCACGTGGGGCTCGGGGCTCGCTCGCTCGCACGCGGGGCTCCCCCTCGGGACCGCAGTGAGCGCATGTGTCCGCATGCACCCCCCCACCCCCCCCACCCCCCACGCTTCACTATTAATACATTTTGTTGAAAATCTACGAAAATTTGAGTGTTTAAAAGAAAGACAAATGTGAGAAAACATTAATTCGAGGAATTACTGACAAATATCATTAATATCGGCCCACTTTTACACATCAGGCCGATGCCGATATGTAAAAAAAAATTTGGTGGTATCGGCCGATATCGATGTTAATGCCGATATATTGTGCATCCCTAATTAGTAGTAGTATTAGTAGCAGTAGTAATTTGAAGTGTCTGTTGTTGTCTACAGTCCCTGATGACCTGAGTCCAGAGGAGAAGAAGGAGCTGGAGACGATTCGCAGACGCAAAGAGGAACTGCTCCAGGACATCCAGGTGAGGACCAGCTGGGACAGGACAAGGTCTCATGAGACAAAATTACCACAAGAGAAAAATTATTTCCTCAGGTTTGTTTTCATGTGTTTATGTTTAGTGCTGGTGAGTTACATCTCTTTCAAGTTCAAAAAAGCAGTAATAGAATAAAATATTAAATAAATAAAAAAAACTTTGAGGACAAACTGGTAATCACAAAATGTCTATATTAGGAAATATGCAAAATCTTGTATTGTCTCGTTCTTGTGGACCCAATCTCGTATCTCGTCTCATCATGTGGACATTTTTTTTTTTCTTTTTTTTTCATATGACACCATTTTTGTGCGTCATATGTGTTTCTCTGATTGGTTAATCGATCTGTCACGTCTGAGAATATCACTTAAAATAGCTCATATTTTTATCCTTTTATTATAGATGTAAAAAAAATACATGTGTTGAATTTGAAATAGAACTGTTTCAATAGAAGACAAGATAATTTGACTCCCCAAAATATACTGACATCAACATACTAGTTGTTGTTCACCTTACTATATCCTCCTGAGACCCGCCCATTCATTTGTGTCCTTTATAGTGGACATTGAGTTGACCAGTCTGTCAAAATAAATAATACATATTATTAAAGGCCGCGCTCCACCTAACCTCTTGTAGAATCTAGTCTAAAATGGTATTGTTTTTGCCTCCACATGCTTCAGACTCACTCCCTGTGGTGTTTCTATGTCGTCCTCTCTGTACATGCCTTTGTTCTCAGCCCGTGCCCTGTAGGACTCCACTTCCCAGCATGCCGTGGGAGGAGTGCACATTCTGCTGTACATATATGACCCTCTGAACGCGTGTGGGAGGAGTATGAACAGTTTTATTTTTGTTGTGGACACTGGGTTCCTCTTTGGAGACCTGGAAATTGCCGTACCCCAGTACAGATATTTTGTATAAGCAGCGCTTGAGGTCAAAATAAGTCAACTGTGTACTGTCAGCATCTAATTGTACAACTTTTTTTTTTACAATTCAGGCATCAGGAAGTACACAGTTGGCATACTAGTTGTTGTGGGTGTTGTTCACCTTACTATATCCTCCTGAGACCCGCCCATTCATTTGTGTCCTTTATAGTGGACATCGAGTTAACCAGTCTGTCCAAAATAAATAATACATAAAAATAACAATAGGCCTAAATTTTAAAAATGCTAAAATAAATAAATACATAAATAAGAAATCAAAAGGGAGACTAAAAACTATTTGACGTGACTGTAGAAGCTTGTCAGAGATGTTGGTCATCAAAAATAAAAAAGTTTTTGTGAGGTTGTTAACGTCACGTGGATTTAACACCAAAATGACCCTGACGTCCATTACGCAGGACACGTTACGAATATTATTATTATGAATACAAATAAAATTAACAAAATGTAAATGCTAAGGTGTTCATTTACCTCCAAATAGAAAATTAAAGTAATAATAATTCAGATACACTTTTTTTCCCTCTTCAGGTCCCAGGAGGATATTATGCTAAAACTCCACTCTAGTCTCTGAAAGTTGTAAAAAGCGCTTATAAACTCATTGTCGTGAGTAATTAGGACGCTCTGAATGCAGAAGATAAGTGAGGAAGAACTTTGGACGACTGCAAACCGTTTAAAAGAAACTAGTTTTGTTTTTTTTACAGTTTTAAGAAATAAAAAAACTGCTTATTTCTATGGATATGTCACTGCTCTGGCTGGAATGTTCCACAGTGTGACATTAAACAGCTCTAAAGTTACATTTATTCAATTACAGGTGGTTTTATAGCTCAAAAATACCTCGAAAAGAGGGCGGGGTCGCCTCTCACAGTCAAAGATCTGACCTGTAACTTGGTCTGGTTTGGTCTCCATGAAGATAGAAAAGTTTAATGCCATACTGTGAAACCTCTACCAAGACATTTAAGCACATTTCTGACAAATTACAAATATATGATCTAAGTTTTGTTTTCATTTTGATGGAAAAAATATATTTTTTGTTGTTATTTTTGGCCGTTTTGTCTGGTATGTACAATTATTTTCTTTACAAATTGCTTCCGTCTTCTTCCTCTTCTCCCTCTGATGGAGTTTAAAGCCTCTGCCAATCCTTTGATCCACTTTGAGTCCACAAACAGGGTCCCGGTCTAGTTCTGGGTCAGGATTAACCAGAGGAGGAGGGGGGCGGTAGACCGACGTGACCCCAGAACAGGTGCTTGGTCCTGGGGTGGATTTGAGCAGAGGGAGGGTCTGCTCCACATACCTCCAGGGTTTAACCATGTGTCCACAGCCCAAGAGTTCAATAGAAAAGGCCACGGGCTGTGTTTGTCTCACCACAAATAACTTCAAAGTCAAGATCACTCAAGTTCAACTCTTTTTAGTATGGATGCACCGATGTGAAAATTTTAACCGATACCAATATCCGATATTAATGTTGCTGTTATCAGCCGATACCAATATTTATTTATTTTATACAGACTGAAAATCATGCAAAATGAATTTTTGAATGTCTTCTTTTATTTTCAAAACGTGTTTTGACTCCTGATTTTTATTTATTTATTTATTAATTTATTTCATTTTTTTTAAATAGTGTAACATTGTGTTCTGTGTCCTGTTTGGCTAAGGGACCTTTGCCGATTGATGTTATAGATGGGGGACGCGGCGGGAGGGACGGGGACCAAACTGGAACTAGACCAGGACTAGACCAGGACTAGACCAGGACTAAACGCGGACTAAACCAGGTCTAAACAAGGTCTAAACCTGGACTGGACGGACTAAACCAGGATTAAACCACCGCGTGCGGCTCTTTGCCTGGTTTCATGCGGCTCTTGCGTTCGTTCATGTCAAGTTTTGATGTGCTTGGACCGCGTCCACGGTCCTGAGGAGAAGGCAAGGGTTTGGGCACGGGTCTCGCGCCGGTCATGCTGCGCTATCACGGATTTGAGCACGATGAGCGCACGTGTCCGCGCGCACCCCCCCCCCCCCCCACGCTTCACTGTTAATACATTTAGTTGAAAATCTACAAAATTTTGCGTGTTGAAACGAGAGAGAAATGTGAGAAAACGTTAATTCGAGGGATTACTGTACTGACAAATATCGGTTGTTAATATCGGCCCACTTTCACACATTGGGCTGATACCGATATGTTAAAATTTTGGCAATATCGGCCGATACCGATGTTAATGCCGATATATCGTGCATCCCTATTTTTCAGTGGTTTAGTTTCTTTTATTTCCTTCCCAACAAAAACTTTTAACGTTTAAAGCTGCACTGTGTCACTTTTCTAGTGGAGGGTCCATCAAACGCTTTCCTTCACGGAGATCTTCTTGCCTTTGTCTTTGTCTGGAATGTTCCACAGTATGGCATTAAACCTTTCTCTTGTCATGGAGACCAAACCAGGCCAAGTTACAGGTCAGATCTGTGGAGAGGCGACTGTGGAACATTCCATGCAGAGCAATGACATCTCCATAGAAACAAGCAGGTGACGGACCCCGAATCAACCAAAAAGTTACACAGTGCAGCTTTAAATTCCCAAAAAAAAAACAAATTGAAAATTTCAATTTGTTTTTTTAATACAAGATTAATAGAAGATTAATCAACACAAGTATTTTTTTCCCCCACATCACCCAGGGCAACCTAAAACATTTATTTCCAAGAACGTTCATTTGCGTCACAGAAGATTCACAATTGCCCAAATTCTAAAAGTATTTCTGATTTTGCGTATAATCTATTTAAATGTAATGCGTTTTTTGCGTTTTTGTGTTTCTCCAGAGGCTGAAGGATGAGATCGCTGAGGTGACCAGCGAGATAGAAAACCTAGGGCAGTCTGAAGAACGGTGAGTAAAGGGAAAAGTCCAAGGTGAAAACTGTTGTTGTGTCCTTGGGCAAGACACTGGTGTATGATCGTGCGTGGTTTGAGTGCCCCCTGGAGGACACAAATGTAAAGTAGTGCTGCTTAACGTCATTCCAGGCACTACACGGGTTTTTAGAACGAAGAATAATTATGACATAGCCATTAAAGGGATAGTTTGGGTTTTTTGATGTGAATCTGTATGGCGTCCCCTTCAGCAGTGTCGTGCATCAACACTGACTTACCCCTGACAGTGTCCTCTGAGCCGAGTTCTGCCCCGGTTTTGGTGCTGACAAAAGTAGGTCCGGCAAGTTAGCGGGGACATTTAAAGGGATATGCCACCCCCAGGTCAAACTTGGGCATCTCCCCACAGTCCAGAGACTAAAATAAGTGGTGGAAAGCGTTTTCCTGGTCCACCCAGCCATTGTCCGAGTCTGTCAGCACTGACCGCCGCGGTATCTGCAGCTACTCCGCGTTAGACTGGAGTCTAACGGCGCCAGAGAAAGATTTCGGCCAAAAGGAATTCATTTGCTCGATGCGTTTCCCAATTACTTTCTGTGTAGTGCGCATTCATATCGAGTGCAAATAAATGTACAAATCAACAGGGAGAGCTTGACTTGGTCATTTTGGGTGGGAACTATTTTTCAGTGCGGAAAAAGAAAGCCGAAGCACGCATCACACTGCGCAACAGGGGAACTCCCTTCCTGGTGCGTAACAGGGATTCCCCTGGCAGCGTGCTTTGTGCTTCCAGCTGGGAGCAGCGCGCAGTGATAGGAATTGAGAGAAAATAGCACCAAGCGAATATGACTTCTGTCTTTTTCACGGACAACTGTTTTGTGATGCAAATATATCACTTTTTGGACAAATATTGTTTTGAAAAGAAAAACTAGCTTTATTAAATGTCCCTGCTAACTTACCGGACCTACTTTCGTCAGCTCCTGAACCGGGGCAGAACTCGGCTCAGAGGACACTGTCAGGGGCAGAACCGGGGCAGAACTCTGCTCAGAGGACACTGTCAGGGGTAAGTCAGTGTTGATGCACGACACTGCTGAAGGGGACGCCATACAGATTCACATAAAAAAAAAACGAACTATCCCTTTAAAGGTGCACTGTGTAACTTTTCCGGTGTCCGTCCCCTGCTTGTTTCTGTTTGGATATGCTTTTGCTCTGCTTAGAATGTTCCACAGTATGACTTTAAACAGCTCTACTTTACATTTATTCAATCACAGGTGGTTTTAGAGCTCAAAAATGCCTAGAAAAACAGGCATTCTGACTATGAGCGGGGTCGCCTCTCCACAGATCTGACCTGTAACTTGGTCTGGTTTGGTCTCCATGACGATAGAAAGGTTTAAGTGCTGAAAATGTTCCATACAACAGTTAGCAGCTCTCAAAAGGCAGAATGTATCTAACAGATCCACTCTGAAAATGTCCTGATCCTCTTCACCTTCAGCGAGTTCGGCTCTTCACACGAGAGACGCCGACGGACACGTTTGAAACATGTCCCAAAACCCGCAGGGACAGTTACATAACCTCCTTCTCTTCTCCTCCTGCTCATCCTCTCCTCTTTCTCCTTTTCTCCTCTTCCTCTTCCATCTTTTTTCTCCTCCCCCCCTCTTTCTCCTCCTCTGCCTCCTCTATCTCCTCTTCTCCTCCTCCTGCTCCTCCTCTCCTCTTTCTCCTTTTCTCCTCTTCCTTCTCTTGTCCTCTGTCTCTCCTTTTTCCTCCTCCTCCTGCTCCTCCTCTCCTTTTTCTCCTTTTCTCCTCTTCCATCTTTTTTCTCCTCTTCCTCCTCTCCTCTTTCTCCTTCTCTGCCTCTATCTCCTCTTCTCCTGCTCATCCTCTCCTCTTTCTCCTTTTCTCCTCTTCCTCTTCCATCTTTTTCCTCCTCTTCCTCTTCCTTCTCCTCCTGCTCATCCTCTCCTCTTTCTCCTTTTCTCCTCTTCCTCTTATCTTTTTCTCCTCTTCCTCCTTCTAATCCTCCTCTTCCTTCTCCTGTCCTCTGTCTCTCCTCTTCTTCCTCCCCCTCTTCCTCCTCCTTCTCTTGTTCTTCCTCTTCTCCTCCTCTTCTTCCTCTTTCTCCTTTTCTCCTCTTCCACTTGCATCTTTTTTCCTCCTCTTCCTCCTCCTCTTCTCCGTCTGCTCCTCTTTTTCCTTTTCTCCTCATCCTCTTCTTCCTCCTTTTCTCCTGTTCCTCTTGCATCTTTTTTCTCCTCGTTCTCCTCCTCGTCCTCCTTCTAATCCTGCTCTTTTCCATATTTTTCCTCCTCCTCTTCTCCTCTTCCTCTTGCATCTTTTTCCTCTTCTCCATCGTCCTCTTCTTCCTCTTCCTCTTTCTCCTTTTCTTTTCCATCTCCTCTCCTCTCTTTCTCTCCTCATCCTCCTTTCCTCGTGTGTTTTTCTGTTGATCTAAATCTAAATTGGTGTTTCAGGAAGAGCATGCAGAGGAACAAACAGATGTCTGTGGGCCGCAAGAAGTTCAACATGGACCCCAAGAAGGTGATTTCAAAAATGTTTAAGTTTGTTTAAGTTAAGTTTAAAGGTCCCATGGCATGAAATGTTCGCTTTCTGAGGTTTTTGAACGTTAATGTGAGCTCCCCTACCCTGTTTAGGCCCCCCCAATGGCTAAAAGTTGCGAAATGTCTAAACTGAGCATTTGCGATCCTTTTCTGCGTTTGAAAAAAACACAACTGAAACAGGCGATTCTGAACAAGGCAACTATGTTACGTCACATCGAAAAAATAAATGCAAATGCTGTTCCACCACCGTCTGGATCTCCACCCCCTGTCTCTGGAAATCACGCCCAGAGAGTTTGGACTGCGGAGGAGCTACGCAATGCGAAATGCGTTTTTTTATTTGCCTGGAGGCACGTGTGAGTGTTTCTAGGCTCGGAAGTTCTTTACCCGACCCTCTGGACCTCTGAAACAGCAGTGGTTTAATTTTATTTTCTGTGAAAATGTGTTTTTTTTCCGCTGAAATGCATCTCCTTTCTGTCTTCGTGCTTCAAACGCGGAAATGGGAGATGCCAATCTGTGTCCTTCTCATTTGCATTCAAGCAAGAAGGCCCAGAATGAGTTGTTCAGAGAGTGAATTTTTGACCATGTCTGTGTAAATGGGTCTTGAGTGTTGATTTTGAAGAAGGATTCATTTACAGTATTAGGGAACCATTAAGGCACCATATAAAAGCATCAAGAAGTACCATGTCATGGGACCTTTAAGTTCGAAAAGCAAAACTCCTGAACACAGCTCCACCTCACCAAGACACATGCATACATAAATAAATAAATGTGACCGACCGGGGCAAAACCAATCCCAAGTCTTCCCGGAGGCGTTTTGAGTTATTCGGATTCTGAAAGTGTAGAGTCTAAGCTTTACAATGATGCCTTACACATGGAAATAACACAACATTTGAAGAAGTTGTGGCCATTTGAAAGCAGCACATTGGTTTATGCTGAGTGGAGAACGGCTCGTAAAGTTTCCTCACTCTTGGCGTTCTTGCCTCATTTGACATTAAGCTAAGCCCCTCCCTCATCACTGACATGACTGTGGTGTGGAGTTTACGTTCAGGAAAGCTCTCAGAATGAGAAGGTACTTTGTTAAAATGGAAATGCTTTTATAACAAAAAGTCTATATAATCATTCAATAATTCAATAATACACAGGACATGTGAAGTTAAAAATCACCTGTATTGTCAATTTAATACAATACAAAATAGTATAGTGTTTAGTCCTGTTTCAGTCCAGTTTTAGTTCCAGGTGTTTAACCGAGTTTAACCAGGACCGCACGGCTAGCCGCTAGCTAGCTAGCGTTTAGCCCTGGTTTAGTCCTGCTTTAGTTCTGGTTTAGTCCTGCTTTAGTCCTGCTTTAGTTCTGGTTTAGTCCTGCTTTAGTCCTGCTTTAGTTCTGGTTTAGTTCTGGTTTAGTCCTGCTTTAGTCCTGCTTTAGTTCTGGTTTAGTCCTGCTTTAGTCCTGCTTTAGCCCTGGTTTAGTCCCGGTTTAGTTCTGCTTTAGTTTTTGTCCTGTTTTAGCCCTGGTTTAGTCCTGGTTTAGTTCTGGTTTAGTTCTGGTTTAGTCCTGGTTTAGCCCTGGTTTAGTCCTGTTTTAGTCCTGGTTTAGTCCTGGTTTAGCCCTGGTTTAGTCCTGGTTTAGTCCTGGTTTAGTCCTGGTTTAGACCTGCTTTAGTTCTGGTTTAGCCCTGGTTTAGTCCTGGTTTAGCCCTGGTTTAGTCCTGTTTTAGTCCTGGTTTAGTCCTGGTTTAGCCCTGGTTTAGCCCTGGTTTAGTCCTGGTTTAGCCCTGGTTTAGCCCTGGTTTAGTTCTGGTTTAGCCCTGGTTTAGCCCTGGTTTACGTACACACAGTCTAATGTTGACACGAGGCCGCTGCTTTCCCCTAATATCTCCATTTGATGCAGAAATAATATGATAATAATATGACTCACCCCGTGTTGCAGTGTTGTCGGATGATTCGCGTATCTCCACGTGTAAACGCGTATCGTGTATATCCACGGTCTTGCGGAGCTAAATCGCACCTGTCCCGAAGGTGTCCCAAATGTGTCATATGTCCAAGTAGAAGTTAAAAGTCCATTTTCATGTCCTTAGTGTTCTGCAGTGCCGCGTACATATTCACAAGCTCTTCACAGCTTGATAGGAGAACAGGGGAAACCCCTTCGGCGCTTCTCGCAATGGGATTGGCGGGTGCGCGAGCGTGGGAAAATATGTTGATTTATACACGCCCCGTTTCTTTCCGAAAAACAAGCCAATTTGAAACTAAAAATGTGTTTTTAACGTCACTATCTGAAACATGGAGAGGCTTCTTCATGATCTCAACTAGCACATTCTGCAAAAAAATGAAAAATACTTATACAGTGAACCCTCGCTGTATCGCGGTTCACTCTTCGCGGCCTCGCTGTTTCGCGGATTTTTTTTTCCAATTTTTTTTTTTTTTTTTTTTCAATTTTTTTTATAGTGTAACTTTTTTTTTACAGTGTAACATTCTGTCCTGCGCCCTGATTAGCTAAGAGACTAGACCAGGACTAAACCAGGTCTAAACCAGGTCTAAACCAGGACTAAACCAGGTCTAGACCAGGGATGGTAGGGACAGAGTCTCAGATTTCCTTCACGAGAGCGCCTGGGTGACAGGAGGTGTGGCCTTTGTTTACTTGCACGAGCCATGGAAGAGAGTGCGAGCCGGACCATGGAAGAGCCAAGAATCAACATGGAGCGTCCGGGGGAGCCGCAGCGGGGAGAGGACACTCGCGCGCACAGAGGAGACAGTGGCTCTTCCCCGTGAGAGGACGAGAGGACGAACTCGGCTCTCTAGGACCCCGTCCTAGAGAGCTGAGGAGTATTGGCGACGCATTGATAGCGGACTGATTTTGGAGCCGGGGTGAAATGCAACCAACTCTTGTGAGCGCAGGTTGGTCTTACCTGGTCTTGTGGTGCTCAGAGGCATCTGTTAGCGGTTTGGCACTGTTAGCATTGGCTTGAGTCTTGCCCAAAATGATATCCAGGTCGCTTTCCACTCGACTTTCGCACATGGCATGGATATGTGGTACCAAAACAAACGCACGTGTCCGCGCGCACGTGTCCGCGCGCACGTGCCCGCGCGCACGTGCCCGCGTGTCACGTGCCCCCGCCCCACTATTAATATATTTTAATGAAAATCTACAAAAGTTTGAGTGTTTAAACAAGAGAAAAATGTGAGAAAATGTTAATACCAGTCTCAGAAAGGTGTATAATGTGTCTGGTGAAGCGTTTTCAGCCTTAAAACATGTAGAATAATTGTAAAATATAAAATTGTCCTACTTCGCGGATTTCACTTATTGCGGGCTATTTCTGGAACCTAACCCCCGCGATAAACGAGGGTTCACTGTAATGTAAATATCTCCATTTCACCAATCTCGACAAGTGGCCCATTTTAGCTTGGTCGGACACAAATACGTAAACACATAAATAAAAACAGATACTCCACACTGTAAACATGGTGGGTGTTTTCATTTCAGTGCAGTTAGATCCTTCTTCAGACAGACATGAAGTGACTTACAGAACTCTGTCAGAACTGAAGAGTAACAGGTAAACGTTTGTCCAGTTGACAGAATTCAGTTTTCATTTTGCAGTGAAACCTGCCTGGACAGGATTACTCAGATACCAAAATATCCTGTGTTTTTCCAGAAAAATCTTTTTTATTTATAGTTTTGACCTCCACAGTTAATCTTCCTGGAGTTGTTTACAATGTGCGCACTTTTTAAGCACACATCACAACTGCAGTTCTTTTCCCCTCATACTGTGCAGTCCTACAGTTAAAGGAGCAGTACGGAACCTTAAATGAGGAGAGTCTGTCTGCCCAACGCCGTCCACCAAAAACTTACATAGTGCGCCTTTAACTTGCTGTGCAGACGATGAGGTCACTAAACCACGTGTCTGCTTCAGGGGATCCGGTTTTTGATCGACTGCGGCCTGCTGAAAAACACCAGTGACGACATCGCTCGGTTTCTGTACAAAGGGGAGGGGCTTAACAAGACCGCCATCGGGGACTATCTGGGAGAGAGGTGAATCTGACCCCCTCTGACCCTCTGCTACATCTGACCCTCTCCTTTGCTCCTCTGACCCTCTGCTACATCTGACCCTCTGTTCCTCTGACCCTGTGCTACATCTGACCCTCTCCTCTGCTCCTCTGACCTTCTCCTCTCCTCCTCTGACCATCTCCTCTGCTCCTCTGACCCTCTCCTCTGCTCCTCTGACCCTCTCCTTTGCTCCTCTGACCCTCTCCTCTGCTCCTCTGACCCCCTCCTTTGCTCCTCTGACCATCTCCTCTGCTCCTCTGACCCCCTCCTCTGGCCAGCTCCTTTGCTCCTCTGGCCCTCTCCTCTGGTCCTCTGACCCTCTCCTCTGCTCCTCTCCTCTGCTCCTCTGACCCTCTCCTCTGACCATCTCCTCTGCTCCTCTGACCCTCTCCTCTGACCCTCTCCTCTGACCTTCTCCTCTGCTCCTCTGACCCTCTCCTCTGCTCCTCTCGTTTGTATCCTCTGCTCCATCAGATGTTTCATTTTGTGTTCCTCTTTTTCACATATTTCCAGGGACGACTTTAACATCTCCATCCTTCACTCGTTCGTCGCTCTGCACGAGTTCTCAGACCTAAACCTGGTCCAGGCCCTGAGGCAGTTCTTGTGGAGCTTCAGACTTCCAGGAGAAGCTCAGAAGATCGACCGCATGATGGAGGCCTTCGCTGGGAGGTACTGCAGCTGTAACTCCGGGGTCTTCCAGAGCACCGGTGAGGACTGGGATTCTCTTATTTAACACACAACTGAACACAAACACGGACAAACATGTAAAAAGTAGTATTTAGTGCTGTCGGGCAATTAAAATAAATAATCTAATTACAGGATTTGTAAATAATTAATCTAATTAATCAAATTTTAATCTGTGCAAGAGAGAGAGAGAGGTAACCCACTTTGCGATTGAGTTTCAGTTTTTCCTGTGGTTGCTTTGCTCATTCGTTTCCCAAATTCTGCGAGCGCGGTTTAGTGGTTTGGTGGTTTGGTAGTTTGGTGGTTTAGTGCTTTGGTGATTTAGTGGTTTGGTGGTTTGTTGGTTTAGCGGTTTGTTGGTTTGGCGGTTTGTTGATTTGGCAGTTTGTTGGTTTGGTAGTTTGTTGGTTTGGTGGTTTGTTGGTTTGGTAGTTTGTTGGTTTGGTTGAAGTTCGCTCACGCTCGCTCTATCACCGGTAACGATGGAACTTGTCCGGACGTGTTTGTCGTTCAAATGATCCGTCAGGCTGGAGCAGCTTCGGTGATCGGAAAATTCTTTTTGACAAAAGCTCCAAATCACGGCGTTCTTGTTGATCGTCCCGTCTTCGTTCTTTTTATAAATAAACTCGCCGTTCAAAGGCCCTGGCAGCGATTTGCTCGTCGCACGCCAAATTAAAAATGCGCACACATTAAATTGCCACTTGTAATTCATTGCGTTAATTTGCAGTGTAATTAATTAATCTATTTAATGCATTAAACTGACAGCCCTAGTAGTATTAGTAAAGTATTCATTTTATTTGCTGTATTAACTTGTTTATTTTACTTTAAATATGAGCCGAACGATTGCAAAAGAACATCACCGAACTGATAAAACCTGAGCAACAGATCAGTGAGGAGAAACATCAAAGCTAACTGATATAACATTTAATTTAGTATTTAATTAGTTTGATAATTTACGCACCAAAATAAACTTTTTTTGCAACCTCTATTTAACTTAAATAAAGAGCAAACTGAGGCTACGACGGACACATTCATTTTAAATGGGCAACCTTGAGTGTCCAGAAAGGCGCCTAATGAATACAATTTATTATTATTATTATTAAACAGCTTCTGGTGCGTAAACTTTAAATAGTCAAGCTGAAAACTATCATGACTGACGCAAATGTGGTAATTGACTCAAAATGGGACTAAAGTGAGAGCGAGGGCAGCTTTTTTCAACCTTCAGGTCGCGACTTCACGTGGGGTCGCCTAGAATTCAAACGAGGTTGCCTGAAATGTCCGGAGCAGTGCAGTCACAATAACTAGTGACGGGCAAATGAGACGGAGCTCCAGAGCACGTCTCGTTCTTTCTGAAACTGTCTTGCAGCAGCTGCTCACGTGACCGAAGTGTCGGTCCCTCCCCCCGCCGCTTCGCTCTGCATGTCAGTCGCTTCAGTGTATCAAAGCGTTTCATTGGCTCAGCGAATGTTCCGTTCTGCGATTGGTTCAGAGTGCTTCAGAGTGTTTAACGCGCTTTCTTGGTTTGACAAGCGCTAAACTGCTACAGTATAAAAAATGCACGGATATTTCTTAAAAATGTTTGGTAGTGAGGAGTATTGTGTGACGTTAGTGGTGATTTTGGTGACTTCTGGTGACTTTTTACATCTACAAGTGTGAAAAAAGCGATCCATTCCCATCCATTCATTTGGGAACTTCCAATATCAGGGGTTGTGTGTTGGTTTGCAATGGTTAAATTTGTCCACTAGAGGTCAGTGTTTCTCCAAGGCCTCGCACACGTCGAACCATTTGACACAATATTGCGACTGAGGCTGAGACTGAAACATGATCACACAAAAAAAAAAGTCTATGGGGTCACCAGAAATGTGTGATGTCAAAATGGGGTCACAGGCCAAAAAAGGTTGGGAAGCACTAATGTAAACGTTTGGGAATAAATACTTTGTCGATCTCAAAAGGGATTTCACAAATTAACACTGGTACGAGTCAAATCCATCTGATCAATTGTTCTCTCTGTTGGTCTCTTCTTCTGTCAGACACCTGTTACGTTCTCTCCTTCGCCGTCATCATGCTCAACACGAGTTTACACAACCCCAACGTCAAAGACAAACCCTCGGTGCAAAGATTCACCTCCATGAACCGAGGAATCAACGACGGAGGAGACCTGCCCGACGACCTGCTGCGGGTACGACTGCGGGTTTAAAGGGTTTATACCGGGGTGAAGCGTACACTGATGTATAAATGGACATACCGAACGCACAAGCCGCCACGTTCGATGTAGGAAGTGGTCATGAGGGCGCTCCCGGCTCTGGCTATTAGAATATTGTCCCTGGAGCCGGACACTTAGTCCATTAGTCCACTTCTTTACACAGTCTGTGGTTTAAAGGGAGAAACTAAAATGTGATTCAAGTAAAACGACCTTTACTTCAAAATATATACTTCAGTACAAATTTAAAAATTGATTTTAAAAGCATTAATGCAGCATACGGAGTAACTGGGTTTACATTTTGTGTTGTGAAAATTTGTACTCACTAAAATAGTTGCATGACTAAATATGTACTTAAGTATTGCTGCTAAAATTGTACTTAAACTATAAAGTATGCTACTACTACTGCTACTACTACTTTTACTACATCAAGGTAGTATTAACCTTTTTTAGCACTTAAGCTCCATCTTTCATATAAAACTTGGTTATTTAAAGAGTTCAAGTTGAATTTGAATAGTTTTAAAGCAATCCACATGTTCTCAGATCTCTTGTTTCATATGTACAGTGGTCGATCGCAGATCCTTCATCCCCACCGCCATCAGACTGTACAACTCCACTATATAGTCCAAACGTGCAATATTGTTTTTCAATACTCTCCTAATTACTGTTTTTATTATTATTACCAGTGTTGTATAAAGTACTGGAAAATCAAACTCAAGTAAAAGTATAGGTACCTCTCCCAAAAATGACTTTGGTAAAAGTCGAAGTCACTGACTGAAATGTTACTTGAGTAAAAGTCTTAAAGTATCTGGAACTTCTTGTACTTAAGTATGACAAGTAATGTAAAAATAAATGTACTCAAGTAATGTAATTAAAAGTACAAGTAAAAGTATCAAGCAAAGGCAGTCTGAAGCTAACCCTTGCTTTGTTACTTAGACAGCACAAACACACAGCGCTTGTTTACATTTTTAAAAGTAGGCACAGGTTAATGTTATTTTTTGTCCTTTTGAACTTATGTGTCCTTTCTCATTCGTTACACTTAGCCTACAGCTATGCCTTCCCTTGAGCCAAAAAAGCTAGGTAGCCTGTTAGCTCCAACATCGTCAAATACGCTTTGTGTAACCGAACCAATGTCACACAAAGTTAATTTCTACATGTTATGCTCAAGGTTTCACAGCGGTGTCTAGAATGTCCATGCTATGGTTACTGAAATTGGAATATAGACGCTAACAATTTCATTAATCTAGAACTTACCTCGATGTGTTTCTTGAGGTTGGACGGGGAGTTTCTGTAAGATAGGATTTCCACGTTTCTTGGAAGGCACAAGAGGCACTTCATTCGATAGGACGAATCCTATCAGCGTAAGAGAACATTGTGTTTAAGTACGGCCAGGGATGCTCATCGTCTCATCTACACCAGCAGGTGTAGACTGATTGTCATGGGCAAGTAGTGAACAAGCCCAGGCACGTCCTGATTTCCTTGCAGTCAGTAGAGTTTTTTTTGTAACGAGTAACTAAACGGCACATTGAAAATGTATTGGAGTAAAAGTATGCAATTAAATTCGGAAATGTAGTGAAGTAAAAGTAATCATTTTTTTAAAAACTCAAGTAAAGTACAAAGTCTCCCAAAATGTACTTAAGTACAGTAGTGAAGTATTATTACTTTGTTACTATACAACACTGATTATTACTTATTTTTTATCTGACTGTATAACTCCACTGTATAGTCCAAACATGAAATATCGTTCTTCCAACGTGCAATATCGTTTTTCAGTACTCTACTTGTTACTGTTTTATTATTATTACTTATTTTATTATTACGGTACTTATTTTATTCCATTCTTGCCTGCATGCACTTTTCTTGTTCAAACTGTCCCTACCTGGAGCTACTGTGGCAAGTAAATTTCTCCTGCGTGAGATCAATAAAGTCTTATCTTATCTTATATTGCGGGTTCACTTTTCGCGGCCTTGCTGTTTCACCGGCTGGTTAGCTCAACTGGTAAGTCACTGACTTTCCCCCAGGGGGACCTGGGTTCAAATCCCCCCCCCCCTGGCAATGAGCTAGCCAGTGTGGGTCCTTGGGCAAGACCCTCCACGGTACTGCCCCCCGGGTGCCGAAAGATGGCTGCTCACTGCTCCTGAAAAGGATGGGTCAAATGCAGAAGTCAAATTTCTCCCGTGTGTCACTGTGTGAGACCAAAATAAAGGCTTAATCTTAATCTTTCGCTGATTTTCATTTAGTCAATTTTTTTTATAGTGTATCAATGCGCATTGTGTTCTGCCTCCTGATTGGCTAAGGGATTGTAGACCTTTGTTCGCTTGTACGCTTTGTTGTTCTAAATTACGCATATGGATCTCGCATTTCATCCGTTTCACTCAAGTTGTCACTGACGTTGATTCTGCCGCTGAGCCACAGAGATCTGCATGTAAACAGAGAACTTACAGCCAATCAGAGCGCTTCATTTCCTCCCGACTCCCCCACCCTGTCTGACGAAGAGGCCCGGTCAGAGGAACTGTGAAATACACGCGTCATTATTAATACATTTTTTGTTGTTGAAAATCTACGAAAGTTTGAGTGTTTAAACAAGACAGAAATGTGAGAAAATGTTAATTCCAGTCTGAGAAAAGTGTATAATGTGTGTGGTGAGGCGTTTACAGCCTTAAAACATGTAGAATCATTGTAAAATATAAAGTTGTCCTACTTCGCGGATTTCCCTTATCGCAGGTTATTTTTAGAACATAACCCCCGGGATAAACGAGGGACCACTGTAATTCATTAAATTACAATTACATGATTAAAATTATACTTTACTAGGTTTAAAATGTACTCACTTACAGTCATGTATTTGTAATTACTCAGTTTCCACCTTTGATTTGAGCATTAAGTTCAGGAAATACTAATTATTCTCATCTTTGGCACATATATTGTACAAATATTTTACTAAAAGTCGCTTGTCACAGGTGATCAGAGGCGAGCGTGAGTCATATGTCAGAATCTCGACCGTCTCCTTCTAAAGAGACAAACTCCACACGCTTAATTAGAGTCTAAATTTAGAACAATCCTCTCAGTTCATTTTAAATAGATTTTCATGACCTAAAATCAGGCTTAACTGTTTTGAGCCCAGACATAGAAGAGACTATGTTCAAAGTTCAAGTTCAAAGTTCAAAGTCAACTTTATTGTCAATTCTGCCATTTGTGTTCGACATACAGGGAATCGAAATTCTGTTTCTCCCTGGCAAAAAAGACAGTGTACAAAATACCATACAAGACAATACAAAAACTAAGACAAAAACTAAACAGTAATACCTAAATACCTATTTACAGATTTAGTAAAATGTGCACTGAAAATAACGTAAACATGAACGTGCAACAGGAAGTGTCATGGAAGGGCATCTGGTTTAAACTTCATATTGTTAATAGTTAAATTGTAAAAGCTTTATATGGAATAGAAGTCTTCTAAAACATAACTAACTATTCTAACAAATTGGTTTGGTTTTCAGTTGACATTTTGATAATGTTCCTTAAAAAAAATCTAACATGTAATAGTTTTTAAAAAATGGCTATGAGGGGGAAAATATTTTTATAGCTATAAAAAGGGGCAGTAATGGTAACAGTAGTCATCAGTACCAGTTTAATTAAATACTGTTTTTCACAACAGAAGTCTGGAGCATCTCATTTGATCTGGTGACACTTTAAACTTTGATGGGCATTCGATAAAAAGGACACACACAGGGCAAAAAGGACGCGCACAAGGCATAAATTAGGGCAGAAATTTAAATTATTTCCCTTGTGGATGAATAAAGTTTATCTAAGTCTAAACAGGACACACAAGAAGAAACAAAAACATTGTGGAAAATGTGGCTCTGCTGCCCTCTGGAGGAGAACAGCTGTAAGTGCAGATATTTGGGCATTGAGTAAATAGATTTATTTTTATTTTTTATTTTTTTTATACATAATCTAGTTTGTGTAATGAATTTGAAACACACCTGAACCACCAAGGTAAAAATAGGTAATGACAATATTTTGGCTTCAGGTAGGATTAAACATTAAATTAGGAAATAAATCATAATTATATCAGAACTAATGTTGGTCTGATGTAGTCTCTGTAGTGCTCTAAACTAGGTCAGAACCAGGATAAAAACTGATCCGTTAGAAGGACTAAACCAGAGCTAAACCAGAGCTAAACCAAAATTAAACCAGATCTAAACCAGAGCTAAACCAGAGCTAAACCAGAGCTAAATCAGAACTAAACTAGAGCTAAACCAGAAATAACCAGAACTAAGCCAAAGCTAAACCAGAGCTAAACCAAAATTAAACCAGAACTAAACTAGAACTAAACCAGAGCTAAACCAAAATTAAACCAGAACTAAACTAGAACTAAACCAGAGCTAAACCAGAATTAAACCAGAACTAAACTAGAACTAAACCAGGACTAAACCAGAGCTAAACTAGAGCTAAACTAGAGCTAAACCAGAACTAAACCAGAGCTAAACCAGAACTAAACCAGAGCTAAATCAGAACTAAACTAGAGCTAAACCAGAACTAAACCAGAGCTAAATCAGAACTAAACTAGAGCTAAACTAAAATTAAACCAGAACTAAACTAGAACTAAACCAGAAATAACCAGAACTAAGCCAAAGCTAAACCAGAACTAAACCAAAATTAAACCAGAGCTAAACCAGAACTAAACCAGAGCTAAACTAGAGCTAAACCAGAATTAAACCAGAACTAAACTAGAGCTAAACCAGAACTAAACCAGAATTAAACCAGAGCTAAACCAGAGCTAAACCAGAATTAAACCAGAGTTAAACCAGAGCTAAACTAGCACTAAACCAAAATTAAACCAGAGCTAAACCAGAATTAAACCAGAACTAAACTAGAACTAATCCAGAACTAAACCTGAGCTAAACCAGAATTAAACCAGAGTTAAACCAGAATTAACACAGAGCTAAACCAGAGCTAAACCAGCATTAAACCAAAACTAAACCAGAGCTAAACCACTCCCTGTTGGTATCTTTGAAATTATTCCAACATATTTCACACTTAAGAAACCAAAATGTCAGTGAATGTGTTTTACCTTTTGATTTTCTTCTACACAAAGATATTCTAACCACATCGTCGTCATCTCGTCTTTTGCAGAATCTTTATGAAAGTATAAAGAACGAGCCGTTTAAAATCCCAGAGGACGACGGAAATGACCTGACACACACGTTCTTCAACCCCGACAGAGAGGGCTGGCTCCTCAAACTCGGTACACAAAATATATATATACATATACTCTTATTTATGATTTATTTATTCTAATGCATCAGTGGAACATTTTAAAAATAAGAACAGTTCCTAAATCATCTGTTTTTGCTCATAATTTGTCCACATGAGGTTTGATTATGCCGTCTAAAGCTCCAGAAGTGTACATTTTTGTGTTATTTTACTTCTTATAGTTATATGGCAGGTTAGACTACTACTACTACTACTACTACTACTACTTTAGGTTTATAATTGTACTTCCTGGTTGGACATGGCAGCAGATATAGAAGTACCTCTACACGTCATAACTTTTATCTTTTCCATTTTCTTGGTGGCTGATTTGAAAACTGTGAATTGTTGATTATATTTTCATTTTCAAATTGTGTTCATAAAGTGTTTGGTTTCTTGTTTCTTCCATGTCATCTGCAGGAGGTAAGTTTATTCATTTTTATTACGACTTTTGTATTAAAAAACTAAACTGTGCACTGCTTTGCCCCTTTAAGCCTGTTTTACCCCGTGTCTTTTTTACCCCATGCCTGTTTTACCCCGTGTGTTTTACCCCGTGTTTTACCCTGTGCCTGTTTTACCCCATGCCTGTTTTACCCCATGTCTGTTTTACCCCATGTCTGTTGTACCCCGTGCCTGTTTTACCCCGTGCCTGTTTTACCCCGTGCCTGTTTTACCCTGTGCCTGTTTTACCCCATGTCTGTTTTACCCCTTGTTTTACCCTGTCTGTTTTACCCCGTACCTGTTTTACCCTGTGCCTGTTTTACCCAGTGTCTGTTTTACCCCGTGTTTTACCCCATGCCTGTTTTACCTCATGTATGTTTGACCCCGTGTGTTTTACCCCGAGCCTGTTTTACCCCGCGTCTGTTTTACCCCGTGTCTCTTTGACCCCGTGTGTTTTACCCCGTGTATGTTTTACCCCGTCTGTTTTACCCCGTTTATGTTTTACCCCGTCTGTTTTACCCCGTGTGTTTTACTCCGTCTGTTTTACCCCGTGTGTTTTACCCTGAGCCTGTTTTACCCCGTGTCTGTTTTACCCCGTGTCTGTTTTACCCCGTGTCTCTTTGACCCCGTCTGTTTTACCCCGTCTGTTTTACCCCGTGTGTTTTACCCCGTGTGTTTTACCCCGTGTCTGTTTTACCCCGTGCCTGTTTTACCCCGTGCCTGTTTTACCCCGTGCCTGTTTTACCCCGTGTCTGTTTTACCCTGTGCCTGTTTTACCCCGTGCCTGTTTTACCCTGTGCCTGTTTTACCCTGTGCCTGTTTTACCCTGTGTCTGTTTTACCTCATGTATGTTTGACCCTGTGTGTTTTACCCCGTCTGTTTTACCCCGTGTGTTTTACCCCGTCTGTTTTACCCCATGTCTGTTTTACCCCATGTCTGTTGTACCCCGTGCCTGTTTTACCCCGTGCCTGTTTTACCCCGTGTGTTTTACCCCGTCTGTTTTACCCCGTCTGTTTTACCCCGTGTTTGTGCTCTTCGTCGTTTCTGCCCTGTTTTGCTTCTGAATTTAAAGGTGCATTATGGAGCTTTTGTGGTGGAATCGTACGCCAACTATTGTCTCCATGGAGATGTTATTGCATTACGTAAAAAGTTCCTCAGCGCGGCATTAAACTCGTCTAGACAACCAAGTGACGCTGCCAAGTCAAGTAGTTCCAGGTCACATCAGGAAGAATGTTTTCAATTTTTAATCAATAAAAACATCAGAAATGAAATAAAATATACGGATATGTTTAATGCTATACGCTGGTCCCTCGTTTATCGCCGTGGTTACGTTCTAGAAATAACCCGCAATAAACGAAATCTGCAAATTCGTCAGTTTTATATTTTACAATTATTCTCCATGTTTTAAGGCTGTAAACGCCTCACCACACACATTATACGCTTTTCTCAGACTGGAATTAACCTTTTCTCACATTTCTCTCTCGTTTAAACGCTCAAACTTTTGTAGATTTTCAACAAAAAAATATATTAATAGTGACATGTGTATTTCACAGTTCCTCTGACCGGGCCTCTTCGTCCTGGCGTCGCTCGGCCTCGGTGCGGGCGTCTTTTTCCGAGTGAAGAACACGGTTATGGGGAGTAGTTGGCGCTTTTTTTTCTTTTGGGCGAGAAGATTCTTATAAACAGACATGCCGCCTTCGATTATATTTGAGAACGTTTCGTCGACATCGTGGGTTTTGTCGTGGAGAAAACTTGCAAACATACAGCACTTCAGAGTCGCACTGCGAGCAAACATTTATATAAATTTGGCAAACTGAACGCATTCTGTACAGGAGACACGGAGGAGAATGACGGACAAATCAGCAAAGGTCTACAGTCCCTTAGCCAATCAGGACGCAGAACACAATGCGCGTTGATACACTATTTAAAAAATTGGAATAAAAAAATCAAAAATCTCACTTTGAATGAACTTATTAATACATAAAAATACAAAATCCAGTCTGATTCTGATTTTCTCCTTTCCTCCTCTCTCTCCTTGCCTCCTCTCTCCTTGTCTCCTCTCTCTCCTTGCCTCATTTGCATCCTCCCTCCTCTCTCTCCTTGCCTCCTCCCCCCTTGTCTCCTCTCTCTCCTTGCCTCATTTGCCTCCTCCCTCCTTGTCTCCTCTCTCTCCTTGCCTCATTTGCCTCCTCCCTCTCCTTGCCTCCTCCCTCCTTGTCTCCTCTCTCTCCTTGCCTCATTTGCCTCCTCCCTCCTTGTCTCCTCTCTCTCCTTGCCTCATTTGCCTCCTCCCTCTCCTTGTCTCCTCTCTCCTTGCGTCCTCCCTCCTTGTCTCCTCTCTCTCCTTGCCTCATTTGCCGCCTCCCTCCTCTCTCTCCTTGCCTCCTCTCTCCTTGTCTCCTCGTCTCCTCTCTCTCCTTGCCTCCTCGTCTCCTCTCTCTCCTTGCCTCCTCTCTCCTTGCTTCCTCTCTCTCCTTGCCTCCTCCCTCCTTGTCTCCTCTCTCTCCCTGCCTCATTTGCATCCTCCCTCCTCTCTCTCCTTGCCTCCTCCCTCCTTGTCTCCTCTCTCTCCTTGCCTCATTTGCATCCTCCCTCCTCTCTCTCCTTGCCTCCTCCCTCCTTGTCTCCTCTCTCTCCTTGCCTCATTTGCCTCCTCCCTCCTCTCTCTCCTTGTCTCCTCTCTCCTTGCGTCCTCCCTCCTTGTCTCCTCTTTCTCCTTGCCTCATTTGCCGCCTCCCTCCTCTCTCTCCTTGCCTCCTCTCTCCTTGTCTCCTCATCTCCTCTCTCTCCTTGCCTCCTCTCTCCTTGCTTCCTCTCTCTCCTTGCCTCCTCCCTCCTTGTCTCCTCTCTCTCCTTGCCTCATTTGCCTCCTCCCCCTCTCTCTCCTTGCCTCCTCCCTCCTTGTCTCCTCTCTCTCCTTGCCTCATTTGCATCCTCCCTCCTCTCTCTCCTTGCCTCCTCCCTCCTTGTCTCCTCTCTCTCCTTGCCTCATTTGCCTCCTCCCTCCTCTCTCTCCTTGTCTCCTCTCTCCTTGCGTCCTCCCTCCTTGTCTCCTCTCTCTCCTTGCCTCATTTGCCTCCTCCCTCCTCTCTCTCCTTGCCTCCTCTCTCCTTGTCTCCTCGTCTCCTCTCTCTCCTTGCCTCCTCTCTCCTTGCTTCCTCTCTCTCCTTGCCTCCTCTCTCCTTGTCTCCTCTCTCTCCTTGCCTCATTTGCCTCCTCCCCCTCTCTCTCCTTGCCTCCTCCCTCCTTGTCTCCTCTCTCTCCTTGCCTCATTTGCCTCCTCCCTCCTCTCTCTCCTTGCCTCCTCTCTCCTTGTCTCCTCGTCTCCTCTCTCTCCTTGCCTCCTCTCTCCTTGCTTCCTCTCTCTCCTTGCCTCCTCTCTCCTTGTCTCCTCTCTCTCCTTGCCTCATTTGCCTCCTCCCCCTCTCTCTCCTTGCCTCCTCCCTCCTTGTCTCCTCTCTCTCCTTGCCTCATTTGCCTCCTCCCCCTCTCTCTCCTTGCCTCCTCCCTCCTTGTCTCCTCTCTCTCCTTGCCTCATTTGCCTCCTCCCTCCTCTCTCTCCTTGTCTTCTCTCTCCTTGTCTTTTGTCTCCTCTCTCCTTGCCTTATTTGCCTTCTCCGTCCTCTCTCCTTGTCTCCTCTCTGTCTCCTCTCTCTCCTTGTCTCCTCTCTCTCCTTGGCTCCTCTCTCCTTGTTTCCTCTCTCCTTGCCTTCTCCCTCCTGGCCTCCTCCCTCCTTGTCTCCTCTCTCTCCTTGCCTCATTTGCCTCCTCCCTCCTCTCTCTCCTTGCCTCCTCTCTCCTTGTCTCCTCGTCTCCTCTCTCTCCTTGCTTCCTCTCTCTCCTTGCCTCCTCCTCTCTCTCCTTGCCTCATTTGCCTCCTCCCTCCTCTCTCTCCTTGCCTCCTCTCTCCTTGTCTCCTCGTCTCCTCTCTCTCCTTGCCTCCTCTCTCCTTGCTTCCTCTCTCTCCTTGCCTCCTCCTCTCTCTCCTTGCCTCATTTGCCTCCTCCCTCCTCTCTCTCCTTGTCTCCTCTCTCCTTGTCTCCTCTCTCCTCGTCTCCTCTCTCTCCTTGCCTCCTCTCTCCTTGCTTCTTGTCTCTCCTTGTCTCCTCTCTCCTCATCTCTCTCTCTCTCCTTGCCTCCCTCTCTCCTTGCTTCCTCTCTCTCCTTGCCTCCTCCTCTCTCTCCTTGCCTCATTTGCCTCCTCCCTCCTCTCTCTCCTTGCCTCCTCTCTCCTTGTCTCCTCGTCTCCTCTCTCTCCTTGCCTCCTCTCTCCTTGCTTCCTCTCTCTCCTTGCCTCCTCCTCTCTCTCCTTGCCTCATTTGCCTCCTCCCTCCTCTCTCTCCTTGTCTCCTCTCTCCTTGTCTTCTCTCTCCTTGCCTCCTCTCTCCTTGCTTCTTCTCTCTCCTTGTCTCCTCTCTCCTTGTCTCCTCCCTCCTTCCCTCCTCTCTCCTTGCCTCCTCTCTCCTTCCCTCCTCTCTCCTTGTCTCCTCTCTCCTTGCCTCCTCTTGTAAGCGTAAACCAGAACTGTAAGCGTTTCTCCGCCGCTTACAGAAGGCGATCGGATACTTTACTGGCAAAAGAGCGAGAATGACGGACACATCAGCAAAGGTCTACAGTCCTTATCCAATCAGGACGCAGAACACAATGCGCGCTGATACACTAGAAAAAAAATTGGACTAAAAAAATCGGCGAAACAAAGAGGCCGCGAAAGCTGCGAGGGAGCACTGTACTGCGGAAAATTCAGTAAAGCAAAATCAAAGCATCTCCATGGCAACAAGCAGGTGGATCCAAGTCATTTCCCTTGTGGATGAATAAAGTCTCAGTCTAAGGGGGTGTACTGACCGAGAGAAAAGTTCCACAGTGCACCTTTAACACTGTGATTTGAACTTGTTTCTAATGAACGGCTGCACGCGGCTTCGTTAACGCTTCGTTTTAGATTAATGAACTTTTGTCTTGAACGTTCGTGTAACTTGTGGAGTTTTCCTCAGGAGGAAGAGTGAAAACCTGGAAAAGACGCTGGTTCATCCTCACAGACAACTGCCTCTACTATTTCGAGTACACCACCGTGAGTTTAGAACGTTTTTCTGATTATTATCGTGCTTTAAAAATAACGACTCTGTTTGTTTTTTCCGGTTTCACCACAGGACAAAGAGCCCAGAGGAATTATCCCGTTAGAAAACCTGAGCATCAGAGAAGTGGAAGACTCCAAGAAACCGGTAAATCTCTCACAACTTTTTATTCCACCGTAGATCGTTTTAATTTAATGTAATTTAGCAAAACATAAAATAAGAAAATTGCAGTGACAAAACACAGAAAACCGTGTGGTGCTGTGAGCGCGCTCGCATCTCCACAAACCTGACTCTGACCTGCCTTAAAGAGACTGAAGGCACACAATCACAGCCACATTTCTGTCACTCTGCCTCAGGGCAACTTATAGTTTTACTCTAAGTGACGTGGGCCATAGTTTTGTGCACTTTTTATTCAAAATAATTTAAATGTTGTATTTTATCACATTTGAACCTAAATCTCACTTTGAATGAACTTATTAATACATAAAAATACAAAATACAAAATTCTGATTTTCTCCTCGCGTCCTCTCTTCTCATCTCCTCTCTCCTTGTCTCCTCTCTACTTGTCTCCTCTCTACTTGTCTCCTCTCTCTTTGCCTCTTCCCTCCTTGTCTCCTCTCTACTTGTCTCCTCCCTCCTTGCCTCCTCTCTCCTTGCCTCTTCCCTCCTTGCCTCCTTTCCTCCTCTCTCCTTGCCTCCTCTCTCCTTGCCTCCTCCCTCCTTGCCTCCTCTCTACTTGCCTCCCCTCTCGTTGCCTCCTCCCTCTCCTTGTCTCCTCCCTCCTTGCCTCCTCTCTACTTGTCTCCTCTCTCTCCTTGTCTCCTCCCTCCTTGCCTCCTCTCTACTTGCCTCCCCTCTCCTTGCCTCCTCCCTCTCCTTGCCTTATTTGCCCTCCTTGTCTCCTCTCTCTCCTCGTCTCCTCCCTCCTTGCCTCCTCTCTCCCCTTGTCTCCTCCCTCCTTGCCTCCTCTCTCCCCTTGTCTCCTCCCTCCTTTCCTCCTCTCTCTCCTTGCCTCCTTTCTCTCCTTTCCTCCTCTCTCCTTGCCTCCTCTCTATCTCCACTCTCCTTGCCTCCTCCCTCTCCTTGCCTTATTTGCCCTCCTTGTCTCCTCCCTCCTTTCCTCCTCTCTCTCCTTTCCTCCTCTCTCTCCTCTCTCCTCATCTCTCTCCTTGCCTCCTCTCTCCTCATCTCCTTTCCTCCTCTCTCCTCCTCTCTCTCTCCTTGCCTCCTCTCTCTCATCTCCTCTCTCTCCTCGTCTCCTCTCTCCTTGCACTTATTAACACACATAAAAATACAAACTTCAGTCTGATTCTGCGTTAAAGCTGCTGACGCTGAAGTTCAGAGCTCCACAAACTCGTTCTGAGACGTTCCTGTATTAGTTTATTTCAGTTTTCTCTCAAACGCGTGTTTTCCAGAACTGTTTTGAGCTGTTCATCCCGGAGCACAGGGACCAGGTGATAAAAGCCTGTAAGACGGAGGCAGACGGACGAGTGGTGGAAGGAAACCACACGTTCTACAGGATCTCCGCTCCGACCAGAGACGAGAAGGAGCACTGGATCAACTGCATCAAGTACGACGCCCGTTTAGGACTTCACGCCTTCCTTTACGGGCCAGTTTTACCACATTTTCTGATCTAATGTCGTTTCCTCCTCAAAAACAAACCTGGAGTTGTGTTTTGTTCCATTCACACATGTTTGTCTACATCTCTAAACGCTCTGTTCCACCTCGTGATGTCATGAGGTGGTACACTGCAAAAAAGCTTGGCCAAAAGATGTAAGATATAAACACTTAAATCTATCCGAAAATGACGTAAAAGTAGTGAAATTATCTGTACGTGCAACAAGATCATTTTATTTAAGTTATCTTAAAATAAATGACCTCTAGACTAGGATTAAACAGTCTCAGAACTCGGAAAAATTGGTGTCACGGTATTTGACGGTATTTTTCCATGTACCAAGTGGTTCCATGTCTTTGGTGAAGTGCACAGTAACAGCGTTGGAAATATCGTTCCAGCGTTTGCTTTTCTTGTCGTAGGCGGTCCCCCTAGCAAACGCGTCTTTGAGTGGCGTTTTGTGTTGAAAATTGACACAAAATATTTGCCCAAAAATTGATCAGAATTTGACAGAAAATTGACTGAAATTGACCGAAAATGGGGGGAAAAAATTGCCCAAAATTAACAAAAAAAATTTACAGAAAATTGACCAACAATTGACTGAAAACTGACGAAAAATTGATCAAAAATTGACAAAAACATTTTACTGAAAATTGACCAACAATTGATCAAAAATTGACGAAAAATTGACTGAAAATTTACAAAAAATTTGCCCAAAATTGACAGAAAATTGACCAAAAAATTTATCAAAAATTTACAGAAAATTGACTGAAATTCACCGAAAATTGACAAAAAAATTTGCCCAAAATTGACCAACAATTGACGAAAAATTTATCAAAAATTTACTGAAAATGGACAAAAAATTTGCCAAAAATTGACAGAAAATTTTCTGAAAATTGACCAACAATTGACCGAAAATTGGTAAAAAAAAAAAATTGATATCACAGTATTTTTCAAAATTATATCGGTGTCACAGTATTTGACGGTGTTTTTTCCATGTACTAAGTGGTTCCATGTCTTTGGTGAAGTGCACAGTAACAGCGTTGGTAATATCGTTCCATCGTTTGCTTTTCTTGTCGTCGGCAGTCCCATTAGCAAACGCGTTGAGTGACGTCTGAGTGGCGCTTTGTGTCGCGGCGCCAACTTGAACGTTCCCCGCAGACGTGGAAGAGGATGCAGATCTTAGTTTCGTGCGTTCTTCATATTCCAGAACGTGTTTGTGACGGAGGTGGTGAAGCAGATCGCTCGTGTCGCCTCCTGCGGCTACGACTTTAGCCCGACGACATTTACAGAATACGGTTGTTCGATCGCCGCCAGATTTTTTAAAGCTGAAGTTCTTCCACACGACTGACACGGCTCCTCTTTTCGGTATAAGTTCCTGATGCAGGTTTGTGCGTTAAACATATGTGAATGAAACAAAACAGAACTCCAGGTGTGTTTGTGACGAGGAAACATTAGAACACACAGTAGATCATAAAATAACATATCGGCCGTTTAAATTGTCCGAGATCGTTTCCTTTGACATTTTCTTTGTTTGTTTTTGTCCCACAGAGCTGCCATCAGTAAAGACCCGTTCTATGAGATGCTCGCTGCTCGAAAGAAGAAAGTGTCGGCTCACAAAGGACTGTAAACGAACGATCTGGAAACAAACGATCTCTAAACGACCGATCTGTAAATGACGGATCTGTTTACAACGAACCATCTGTAAACGACCAATCTGTAAACGATCTGGAAACGAACAATCTGTTTACAAACGATCTGTAAACGAACAATGTGTTTACGACGAACAATCTGTAAACGAACGATCTGTAAACGAACAATCTTTTTAAGAACGATCTTTTTACGAACGATCTGTAAACGAACGGTCTGTTTACGAACGATCTGTAAACAATGTGTTTACGACGAACAATCTGTAAACGAACGATCTGTAAACGAACAATCTTTTTAAGAACGATCTTTTTACGAACGATCTGTAAACGAACGGTCTGTTTACGACGACACACAAAAACAAACTCAAAAGTTCACATGGTCCTTTACATTTCAGCACGACTCGTTTAGAGGAACTTCTGCCACTTAAACTGCCAAAGCTGCACTGCGTAACTTTCCCGCTTGTTAGGCTTTGTCTGGAATGTCCCACAGTATCGGCTTTACACTTATCACCATGGAGACAAGCAGGCGAGGCGACCAGGCCAAGTTACAGGTCAGATCTGGAAAGAGGCGACCCCAGCTCAGAGTGAGGATGAATTTTGTTTTTCAAGGGAACAAAAAACAAACACAAATAAATGTAGAAAAGCCACACTGCGGAACATTACAGGCAGCGCAGTAACGTCTCCATGGAAGCCAGAAAAGTTACACAATGCACCTTTAAAAAGATTCTGATGACAAAAGACTGAACACAGTATTTTTGCTTCATAAAAAAAAACAAACTTATATTTAATACAGAATTTTGATTTGAAGTTTTTTCTTTAAGTTTTTGTACGTTTCCTACGACGTCCCTCTGGTCAAAGCACTGTGTCTATTTATCCACATTTGTAGTAATTTATTTGAAAACATTAAATGTTTGAATATAAAATTTCAGTGTGCTGATGTTTACTGTGGTGCAGGTCGTGGGTTCGACTCTTGAAACAAACAGAACATGAGGAAGTCACTTGTGTTTTTATTGCATTAAACAGCGACATAAGTTTAAAAAAATCTTCAACATAAAAAGGTGTAAAATTGGCAGATTCTGAGTTTTCTTCTGTCCCGTCTGCTCCTCTGACCCTCTGCTCCTCTGACCCTCTCCTCTGACCCCCTCCTCCTCTGACCTCTCTTCCTGACCTCCTCCTCCTCTGACCCTCTGCTCCTCTGACCTCCTCTGACCCTCTGCTCCTCTGACCTCCTCTGACCCTCTGCTCCTCCTCTGACCCTCTCCTCCTCTGACCCTCTGCTCCTCTGACCCTCTCCTCCTCCTGACCCTCTGCTCCTCCTCTGCTCCTCCTCTGACCCTCTCCTCCTCTGACCCTCTGCTCCTCTGACCCTCTCCTCCTCCTGACCCTCTGCTCCTCCTCTGACCCTCTCTTCCTCTGACCTCCTCTGACCCTCTCCTCCTCCTCTGACCCTCTGCTCCTCTGACCCTCTCCTCCTCCTCTGACCCTCTCCTCCTCCTCTGACCCTCTCCTCCTCCTGACCCTCTGCTCCTCTGACCTGACCCTCTCCTCCTCCTCTGACCCTCTGCTCCTCTGACCCTCTCTTCCTCTGACCTCCTCTGACCCTCTCCTCCTCTGACCTCCTCTGACCCTCTCCTCCTCCTCTGACCCTCTCCTCCTCCTCTGACCTTCTCCATATTTTGCTTCTGAAGTTGAAGTTTCTCCTGAATCGTTCTCAGGCCTTCACTGCGTTTTATCATTTTGGAGAAAACTTCAACATCACAAACCCAGAGTCCAGCACCTTCAGGATTAAGATTTACTTCTTTGGTAAACCAGGTCTGAACCAGGACTAAACCAGGACTGAACCAGGAGTAAACCAGGACTAAACCAGGTCTGAACCAGGACTGAACCAGGACTAAACCAGGACTGAACCAGGTCTGAACCAGGACTGGACTAGGTCTAACCTAACCTGAGAAATCCCAGGCTGCTTTCGTTCGTTCCGATCTGAAAGACCGCCTGGCGACTATGGCAAGTGAGCTCTCCCGATTCTGGGAGCCGATCAGAGAGCGGGGAGGTGTGGCAAGACGGTGACACATACTACGGGACAAACGGAAGCTTGTAGTTTGAACTGACAACTGACATGATTGGCTATGGGCTACGTATACGCCAAATGATAGACATTCGTAACCGCCGTTGGCGATCGTAAACTGCACCTCCGCTACGAGATATGTGGAAGGTGGCTCCCAGACCATATTTCACTTGTGATGTGGCCTGGTGTAAACCAGGCAAGGTCTAACCTAGGTCTAAACAGGTCTGAACCAAGACTAAACCTGATCCAACAATACAGGTCTAATCTGGACTTAAACAGGACCAGATCTAATTCAGGACTAAACCAGGACTACAGCAGGTCTAAACCAGGTCTAACCCCAGTGTGCAGACTTGTAGATCTGGTCTTGTTTTCGTCACTCACTCAAATCCTCTTTTTGCTGCATATTTAACCATAACCCGGTGTCGTCCAAAACGTTTAAGCAGCAGCAAATAAAAATACACAAATCATTTTAAAAAAAAACTCTTCACTCTGTTTTAATTTACAAACAAAACTCACACATTTACAGATTATACTTAACGTCTTCTCAAAACTGTAAACTGCTTTTATATTTTAAGGCCCTTCCAGGTTCTTTCATAACAGAACATCTCAAAACCTTCAGAATATTAAAAACCTAACGTGAAATGTTTGGAGGATTCACAGTCGACATGAAAAATAAAAATGAAGTTTAGTGCATGAGGCAGGTCCATGAAACAGTGTTAAAACGAGAATGTGGTTCTTCACACTCCAACTCCCAGAATGCCGAGCGTCTCCCAGAATGCCGAGCGTCTCAGAATAACGAGCGTCCAACTGTAACGAGAACATTACATTAAGTTTAAATTATTAATCCACGATCTGAACGGAGAATTAAAGTTTTACTGACAGACGCAGAACTAAAGCCACAGTGACTAAAGATTTAACACGACGAGTGTTTAGAAAGAAAAACTTTATTTAGTTTAATACAAATATTTTTGATACGTCCAAAAAGCACCGACTTTTAAATCAAAGGACTCAAATTTAAAAATGATAAAACAATTATATTATTATAAAAATGAAAGAATTTTTTTCTCCTTGCCTCCTCTCCTTGTCTCCTCTCTCCTTGTCTTATTTGTCTCCTCTCTCCTCGTCTCCTCTCTCCTTGCCTCCTCTCTCCTTGCCTCCTCTTTCCTTGCCTCCTCTTTCCTTGTCTCCTCTCTCCTTGTCTCCTCTCTCCTTACCTCCTCTCTCCTTACCTCCTCTCTCCTTGTCTCCTCTCTCCTTGTATCCTCTCCTTGCCTCCTCTCGCCTTGTCTCCTCTCTCCTCGTCACCTCTCCTCGTCTCCTCTCTCCTTGTCTCCTCTGTCCTCGTCTCCTCTTTCCTTGCCTCCACTCCTCGTCTCCTCTCTCCTTGCCTCCTCTCTCCTTGTCTCCTCTCTCCTCGTCTCCTCGTCTCCTTGCCTCCTCTCTCCTCGTCTCCTCTCTCCTCGTCACCTCGCCTCCTCTCTCCTTGCATCCCCTCTCCTCGTCTCCTCTCTCCTCGTCTCCTCTCTCCTCGTCTCCTCGTCTCCTCTCTCCTTGCCTCTTTAATGTCTAATAATATTTCGTTGCATTTCCTGACCTCGACACTAGAGGGAGACAGACGCAGCAGCTGAAAGTGAAAAGTTCAGAGTTTTTCTGTCCAGAATAAAGTTTAAACCTTCGTATAAATTGTATATATATTATATTATATATAATATGTATTGTATATATATATATTATATATAATATATATTGTATATATATTATATTATATATAATATATATTGTATATATATTATATTATATATAATATATATTGTATATATATTATATTATATATAATATATATTGTATATATATTATATTATATATAATATATATTATATATATATTATATTATATATTATATATATTGTATATATATTATATTATATATTATATATATTGTATATATATTATATTATATATTATATATATTGTATATATATTATATTATATATTATATATATTGTATATATATTATATTATATATTATATATATTGTATATATATTATATTATATATAATATATATTGTATATATATATTATATTATATATAATATATATTGTATATATATTATATTATATATTATATATATTGTATATATATTATATTATATATTATATATATTGTATATATATTATATTATATATAATATGTATTGTATATATATATATTATATTTCACAGAAAATACTGAATCATTTATAGACTTGAACTAAACTGTCTGTGAGAAATAAAAGTTTTTTATTCTGAATGTGCAGCATTTGCAAAGTGACCAACATGAAAACTGATCAGACACGTTTATGTTTTAAAATATTGTAAATATTGTATGAAATATAATAAATAAACATTACTGTGGGTACAAATGCTAGGGCAACACCTCGTGACATCATCAGGTGAAACAGCCTTTTGAGCTCTGCAGGATTAGTCCAACAAAACACAAGTCCAGGTTTATTTTAAACGATGAAACTTCACGGAGAAATTCTGGATTATGAAAAGTCCAAGAACCTCAACAAATCCAGTTCAAACCTGGTCTAGACCAGGTCTAGACCAGGACTACACCACGACTAGACCAGGTCTACACCAGGTCTACACCAGGACTACACCAGGACTAAACCAGGTCTACACCAGGACTACACCAGGACTACACCAGGACTACACCAGGTCTACACCAGGTCTAGACCAGGACTACACCACGACTAGACCAGGTCTACACCAGGTCTACACCAGGACTACACCAGGACTAAACCAGGTCTACACCAGGACTACACCAGGACTACACCAGGACTACACCAGGTCTACACCAGGTCTACACCAGGTCTACACCAGGTCTACACCAGGACTAAACCAGGTCTACACCAGGTCTACACCAGGACTAGACCAGGTCTACACCAGGTCTACACCAGGACTAAACCAGGTCTACACCAGGTCTACACCAGGACTAGACCAGGTCTACACCAGGTCTACACCAGGTCTACACCAGGACTAAACCAGGTCTAGACCAGGTCTAGACCAGGTCTAGACCAGGTCTAGACCAGGTCTGAACCAGAACTAAAGCAGGACTAAACAAGGACTAAACCAGGTCTGAACCGTTTCTCAATGGAAATGTTATCACTTTATCTAGAATGTTCCACCTTAGGGCATTAATCATCTCCATGGAGACGAGCAGACCCTGCACTAAAAAGTTCCACGGTGCACCTTTAATAACCTTTAACCTTTACTCATCGCGGTCATGGGAAAGTGTTTTTATGGGTTTTTCTTTCACCATCCTGCGATAATCTTTATGGTTTATTTTTAGTTTGTGTTTGTGTGTCTTCACACCGGCCACGCCCCCGTTGTGCCGGTAAAAACGGCCTTTGTCTTCCTGTCCCTCGGTATTGTTCGACAGGTTTAGAAGATTTTGTCGTCACGTCTTTTGTTGTCACCGGCGACAACAGACGGCCATTCTTTTCCTTTTGGCAAAACACGAGCGGCCCCTCCCTTTACTGTAAACCTGAGCTGCACTGCCAGAAAACCCTGCAGGGCCGGAGCTCCAGACCCTATTCCAGACCCTATTCCAGGAGGTATTCCAGGAGGTATTCCAGGAGGTATTCCAGGAGGTATTCCAGGGAAAATCTGCACAAAAATCAGGATCAGGGGCCGTTGCTATAGCAATAAAGCAATTTAAAAGTGATCGATTTTGAATGGGGAAAACAACAAATCCACAAAGTGATAAAAGGTCCAAGAACACCCGACTTCTGCACTTGACCCTGGTTTAGACCTGGTTTAGGCCTGGTTCAGACCTGGTTCAGACCTGGTTCAGACCTGGTTTAGTCCTGGTTTAGTGCTGATATAGTCCTGTTTTAGCCCTGGTTTAGACCTGGTTTAGACCTGGTTGAGTCCTGGTTTAGACCTGGTTCAGTCCTGGTTTAGTGCTGATGTAGATCTGGTTTAATTAGTCCTGAATAAATCCTGGTCTAAACCTGGTTTGGTTCTGGTTTAGTTTACAAACCCAGACCCTGTTCCAGACCCCGTTTCAGATGAGTACTTGAGAGGGTCTTGAGAGGGTTTTGAGGGGGTTTTGAGGGGGTTTTGGGGCTGACCACAGTGAAGCAGAGTTTCTGTAAATCCTGTTTGTGTCTGAGGTCTGAACTCTGCAGCGTCACCATGGAAACAACTCAAATTATGAGTCAAGTTCAGGTTAAATCAAGTTCAAAATCAGAATCATGTGTGAATCTGTAGTAACGGGAGAACTTTTAGACCGCTTCAGGAGTCGGGAATTAGCCAAAACAGTAACTAGAACTAAGGTTTGACAAAAGAATCAAAAATCTGACACTAATCGATATTAAAACTAGTATTGAAACTAGATTTTTTTGCAGATATCGACACTAAAAAAGTCCCACTGAGCGGACACAAATGAACCCTGAGTAACTGTAGAAAGACCTGGAGCTGCATCAGAAAAAGTATAAAAGTACTTCGATTTAAGGTTGAAAATCACATTCTGTCGTCTAAAGAAAGTTTTTTATTATTGTCGTGGTTTCAGAATCAGTATCGAGTTTTTAATATCGTGACAAGACTACAAGAGACTGACTCCTCACAAGGAGAAAGAAACAACCCAGACGGGATCAAACCAAGAGTTAACCAGCATTTAACCAAGACTTAAGTCAGGATTTAACCAAGACTTAAGTCAGGATTTAACCATGATTTAAGACAGGACCTAAGCCAAGATTTAAATCAGGATTTAACCAGGATTTAACCAAGATTTAAGTCAGGGTTTAACCAGGATTTAACCAGCATTTAACCAAGATTTAAGTCAGGATTTAACCAGGATTTAACCAAGATTTAAGACAGGACCTAAGCCAAGATTTAAATCAGGATTTAACCAGGATTTAACCAAGATTTAAGTCAGGGTTTAACCAGGATTTAACCAGCATTTAACCAAGATTTAAGTCAGGATTTAACCAGGATTTAACCAAGATTTAAGACAGGACCTAAGCCAAGATTTAAATCAGGATTTAACCAGGATTTAACCAAGATTTAAGTCAGGGTTTAACCAGGATTTAACCAGCATTTAACCAAGATTTAAGTCAGGATTTAACCAGGATTTAACCAAGATTTAAGTCAGGGTTTAACCAGGATTTAACCAGCATTTAACCAAGATTTAAGTCAGGATTTAACCAGGATTTAACCAAGATTTAAGACAGGACCTAAGCCAAGATTTAAATCAGGATTTAACCAGGATTTAACCAAGATTTAAGTCAGGGTTTAACCAGGATTTAACCAGCATTTAACCAAGATTTAAATCAGGATTTAACCAAGATTTAAGTCAGGGTTTAACCAGGATTTAACCAGCATTTAACCAAGATTTAAGTCAGGATTTAACCAGGATTTAACCAAGATTTAAGACAGGACCTAAGCCAAGATTTAAATCAGGATTTAACCAGGATTTAACCAAGATTTAAGTCAGGGTTTAACCAGGATTTAACCAGGATTTAACCAGGATTTAACCAAGACTTAAATCAGGATTTAACCAGGATTTAACCAAGATTTAAGACAGGACCTAAGCCAAGATTTAAATCAGGATTTAACCAGGATTTAACCAAGATTTAAGTCAGGGTTTAACCAGGATTTAACCAGCATTTAACCAGGATTTAAGTCAGGATTTAACCAGGATTTAACCAAGATTTAAGTCAGGGTTTAACCAGGATTTAACCAGCATTTAACCAAGATTTAAGTCAGGATTTAACCAGGATTTAACCAAGATTTAAATCAGGATTTAACCAGGATTTAACCAAGATTTAAGTCAGGATTTAACCAGGATGTAAGGCAGGACTTAAGCCAAGATTTAAAACAGGATTAAGCCAAGACTTAAACCAGGATTTAACCAGGTTTTAAACCAGATCCTACAAAGCCTCTGACATTACACAAGAGCAGTTTGTTTTGACTTGGGTCCAAGTGTTTTCGAGAAGTGAGGTTTAAAAGACAACGCCTGCAGCTATTATTATCATCATCAAATACAATTTCAGCTTAAGGACTGAAAGTGAAAACCGACGCTGACATTTATCCCAGTCCAAATACTGAACGTTTCCTTTACAGGACAAACGACATTTTAAAGACTTGATATACAACGCTAACCTTTGAGCTTTGCCCTGCTCTAAGGTTATATCCTCATAAAAAACAGAAATAAAAACATACCTGGAGTTTGAGTAATCCTGATTATTTAGTTTTTAAAGGTCCTAAATTACACAAAATTTAGGACTCTTCTGAGTTTTAAGTCAGGTTAACGTTAGCGGCCGTTTACATCATTTTCAAACCAGCGAATCCACAAAGTGATAAAAGGTCCAAGAACACCCGTCTTCTGCATTTGACCCGTGGGTTTTAGTCAGAAGTAGACCTGGTTTAGACCTGATTTAGACCTGATTTAGACCTGGTTTAGACTTGGTTTAGACCTGATTTAGTCCTGGATTAGTCCTGGATTAGACCTGGTTTAGTCCTGGTTTAGACCTGATTTAGACCTGATTTAGTCCTGGTTTAGACCTGTTTAGTCCTTGTTTAGACCTGATTTAGACCTGATTTAGACTTGATTTAGACCTGATTTAGTCCTGGATTAGTCCTGGATTAGACCTGGTTTAGACCTGATTTAGACTTGGTTTAAACCTGATTTAGTCCTGGATTAGACCTGGTTTAGTCCTGGTTTAGACCTGGTTTAGTCCTTGTTTAGACTTGGTTTAGACCTGGTTTAGTCCTTGTTTAGACCTGATTTAGACCTGATTTAGACTTGGTTTAGACCTGATTTAGTCCTGGATTAGACCTGGTTTAGACCTGATTTAGACTTGGTTTAAACCTGATTTAGTCCTGGATTAGACCTGGTTTAGTCCTGGTTTCGACCTGGTTTAGTCCTTGTTTAGACCTGGTTTAGTCCTGGTTTAGACTTGATTTAGACCTGATTTAGTCCTGGTTTAGTCCTTGTTTAGTCCTGGTTTAGACCTGGTTTAGTCCTTGTTTAGACCTGGTTTAGTCCTTGTTTAGACCTGGTTTAGTCCTGGTTTAGACTTGATTTAGACCTGATTTAGTCCTGGTTTAGACCTGGTTTAGTCCTTGTTTAGACTTGGTTTAGACCTGGTTCACACCTGGTTCAGACCTGGTTTAGTACTTGTTTAGTCCTGGTTTAGACCTGGTTTAGTCCTGATTTAAACCTGGTTTAGTCCTGATTTAGACCTGGTTTAGATCTGGTTTAGATCTGGTTTAGATCTGATTTAGACCTGGTTTAGATCTGGTTTAGACCTGGTTTAGATCTGATTTAGACCTGGGTTAGACCTGGTTTAAATCAGATCTAAACCAGGCCTAAACCAGGTCTAAACCAGGACCTGGTTTAGACCTGGTTTAGTCCTGGTTTAGACCTGGTTTAGATTTGATTTAGACCTGGATTAGACCTGGTTCAGACTGGTTTAGACCTGGCTTAGTCCTGATTCAGTTCTGATTCACTCCTGGTTTAGTCCTGGTTTAGTCCTGGTTTAGTGCTGATTTAGTCCTGGTTTAGTGCTGATTTAAAACAGGATTTAACCAAGATTTAAGACAGGACTTAATCATGAGTGTTTAAACTGCTTTTTGTTGCCTTTTTTTTAAATTAAATATTATATCTATATTTGATCATATCTCAACATTTTTCCATAGCTCTTGCACCCGTGAGTTTGGGAGTGAAAAAAGTCGGTAGCGAATCTTCTGGAAGGGGAAAAGTCCTCAAAACGGCGCCTGTAAACAGGAAGCCTGAACCCGTGAATAGTGAAAGCGTCACCTGTGCAGGTCAGAAGAAGTTCTTGATGAGGGGAGTGACCAGTTTGACCCAGAGTTTGACGTGTCGGTCCGGACGCTCAAACGTGGAGCTGGAGACTTCAGACGAGCGCCGGTACAACCGCTCCTGCTCCTGTAGGGGGCGCAAGACGCATGAACACCGTGTATACACAAGGAAGCAAACTGTCAATCTGCCACTTCAGGGACTGTGTGGAAAATCACTTATTTCATCAGATTTAAAATTTTAAATGCCGTTGAATTTCTCACTTTGAATTTTTTTTTTTAACTCTGAAAAAACTTGTTTAAATTATTTTTATTCTGAATGTCAGTAAATTAATTTATATGTATACATTTTCAAAGTGTTTAAAATTCAAAATTTAATTTAAAAAATCACCTTTTAAATACTCAAATCTTCCAGTTTAGGGACTGCATGTGGAAAATAATTTGTTTCATCAGATTTTGAATTTTAAATCCCGCTGAATTTCTCACTTTGAATTTAACTCTGGAAAAATATATATATACATATATATTTTATTCTGAATGTAAGTAAATGTATATATATGTATAAACTTTCAAAGTATTTAAAAAAAAAAAAATCACCTTTTATAAATATTCAGTTCATATATTTTCATTTCAATATCCATTTTATTTTTAAATACCGCCGAATTTCTCACTTTGAATTTTTTTTTAACTCTGAAAAAACTTGTTTAAATTACTTTTATTCTGAATGTCAGTAAATTAATTTATATGTATACATTTGCAAAGTGTTTAAAATTTAAAAAAAATATTTAAAAAAATCACCTTTTAAATATTTAGCAAAAAATCTTCCAGTTCAGGGAGTGTGTGGAAAATAATTTGTTTCATCAGATTTTGAATTTTAAATGTCGTTGAATTTCTCACTTTGAATTTAACTCTGAAATTTTTTTTTTTAAATCACCTTTTATAAATATTCAGTTAATATATTTTCATTTCATTATCCATTTTATTTTTAAATACCGCCAATTTTCTCACTTGGAATTTTTTAACTTTGAAAAAAGATGCTTGAATTATTTTTATTCACAATTTTAGTTGCTGAAATTTGAAGTGTACATTTTCAATAGGATTCGAATTCAAAATAAAAATGTCACAGATATTTTCAAGCCCTCAAATTCAGTACTTTAAATTCGGAGTGTGAAATTCGCAGTGAAAAAAAATTAAAAATCGCAGCAAAGATGAAAGATGCCAAGGCAGAAGCAATCGATCCAAAGTGATCGGATCAAAATAAACAAACTAACAAACAGGAAATGGTGCAGTGAAGCGATCTGATTGGTCAGAAGTCGCCTCATCAAACCTCATCTCTTTGATTGGTTAAGTGTAAACCCCGCCCACAGATGAGAACCATTAGGAAACAGCCTCAGTACTCCTCACTCACTCGGGATCGATTGCTTTTGCCTTGGCGTCTTGGATATTTGCTTTGAAATTTTGAATTTGAGACTTGAAAACATCTGTGACATTTTTATTTTGAATTCAAAACCTATTGAAAATGCACACTTCAAATTTCAGCAACTAAAATTCAGAATAAAAATAATTCAAGCATCTTTTTTCAGAGTTAAAAAATTCCAAGTGAGAAAATTGGCGGTATTTAAAAATCAAATGGAGCCAGACGTGAACTCAAATATATCAAAAATCCAGTCAAATCCGCCGTCCGTCTCCGTGTTTTCTCACCTCCTGGAGTTGCGTCTGCAGATCCTCGTTGTCCGTTACTATGGCGATCTGTGCCTCCAGGTCCCGGTGCACCGACCGGTACCCGAAGTTTGGAGAGCCAATCAGAGTGAGGCAGGGGCGGGGCTGTCCGCTCAGGTAATACCACAGGCCTGCAGCAGACGGGAAGGACGGAGTTAGACTTTAATTTAGTCCAATTTAGAGACAAGTTCAGTGGTGAGAATTTAATTTCGAAACTGTACATGAACTTTATAATATTTATGAAAAAAGTACAAGATTTGAAATTTATATTCTTTCCCTCTCGTCAAAAGTTGCACTTGTAAAAGCACAAATCTTCTGAAGCGGCGCTGTTACATGTGCACTCAAAATCAGAATACCAGATTATTACAGATTATTACTAAAATTCTTATATATATTTTTTTTAATTGTTAGATAATTTAAAATCACATTTAAACAGGAAGAGGAGTTGATTTCTGTCTGATCAGATCGTGCGGTTTACTTGTCGTTTACGTCATTTTAAAGGTGCATTGTGTGGTTTAGACCTGGTTTTGTCCTGGTTTTGACCTGGTTTAGACCTGGTTTAGTCCCGGTTTAGACTTGGTTTAGACTTGGTTTAGTCCTGGTTTAGTCCTGGTTTAGTCCTGGTTTAGTCCTGGTTTAGACCTGGTTTAGACCTGGTTGAGTCCTGGTTTAGACCTGGTTTAGACCTGGTTTAGTCCTAGTTTAGTCCTGGTTTAGTCCTGGTTTTGTCCTGGTTTTGTCCTGGTTTAGACCTGGTTTAGACCTGGTTTAGACCTGGTTTACACCTGGTTTACACCTGGTTTAGTCCTGGTTTAGTCCTGGTTTAGACCTGGTTTAGACCTGGTTTAGACCTGGTTTAGACTTGGTTTAGACTTGGTTTAGACTTGGTTTAGACTTGGTTTAGTCCTGGTTTAGACTTGGTTTAGTCCTGGTTTAGACTTGGTTTAGTCCTGGTTTAGACCTGGTTTAGACCTGGTTGAGTCCTGGTTTAGACCTGGTTTAGACCTGGTTTAGACTTGGTCTAGACCTGGTTTTGTCCTGGTCTAGACCTGGTCTAGACCTGGTCTAGACCTGGTTTAGCCCTGGTTTAGCCCTGGTTTAGCACTGGTTTAGTCCTGGTTTAGTCCTGGTTTAGACCTGGTTTAGACCTGGTTTAGACCTGGTTTAGCCCTGGTTTAGCCCTTCTTTAGTCCCGGTTTAGACCCGGTTTAGACCTGGTTTAGACCTGGTTTAGACCTGGTTTAGACCTGGTTTAGACCTGGTTTAGACTTGGTCTAGACCTGGTTTTGTCCTGGTCTAGACCTGGTTTAGCCCTGCTTTAGCCCTGGTTTAGACCTGGTTTAGACCTGGTTTAGACCTGGTTTAGTCCTGGTTTAGACCCGGTTTAGACCCGGTTTAGACCCAGTTTAGACCCGGTTTAGTCCTGCTTTAGTCCTGGTTTACACCTGGTTTAGTCCTGGTTTAGTCCTGGTTTAGACCTGGTTTATAAATGGTCTAGACCTGGTTTAGACCTGGTTTAGACCTGGTTTAGACCTGGTTTAGACCTGGTTTAGACTTGGTCTAGACCTGGTTTAGACTTGGTTTAGACTTGGTTTAGACTTGGTTTAGACTTGGTTTAGACTTGGTTTAGACCTGGTTTAGACCTGGTTTTGTCCTGGTCTAGACCTGGTTTAGCCCTGCTTTAGTCTTGGTTTAGTCCTGGTTTAATCCTGGTTTAGTCCTGGTTTAGACCTGGTTTAGACCTGGTCTAGACCTGGTTTAGACCTGGTCTAGACCTGGTCTAGACCTGGTTTTGTCCTGGTTTAGTCCTGGTTTAGTCCTGGTCTAGACCTGGTTTTGTCCTGGTTTAGTCCTGGTTTAGTCCACACAGTCCTGTGTGTGTTTGTGTGTATCTCTGTGTGCGTTTGTGCGTCTGTGTCCCTGAGGCACGTCTGAGTCACGCTGCATTCTTCTTCTTCTTCTTCTTCTTCTTCTTCTCCACCACACAAACTTGAGTGTAAAAGTGTAAAAGTCTCTGTGGACTTTTCCTGGAACTTTGAGTCATTTGATACGAGTGGATTTTACGGAGCGTCAAACAAGTTCAACGTGAAGAACGAAAAAAAACACGATTATCAAACGTTTATCGGTCACTGGGTCAGAATCTTTTTTTTTTTCTCTTTTGTTCAGCTACATTTACTTCAGCAAATTTGTACTTCTCAGAGTACTTTTCAGACGCTCTACTTTTACTTCTACTCGAGAGATATATAAAAGTACTCTTAATTAAAGGTGCACTGTGTAACTTTTCTTCACCTGCTCGTTTCTATAGATACGTCACTGCTCTGCCTGGAATGTCCCACAGTGTGACATTAAACTGCTCTACTTTACATTTATTCAGTTACAGCTGGTTTTAGAGCTCAGAAATACTGAGTGGGGTCGCCTCTGCACAGATCTGACCTCTCACTTGGTCTGGTTTGGTCTCCATGAAGATAGAAAGGTTTAATGCCATACTGTGGAACATTCCAGACAAAGACAAATGGAATAACATCTGCATGGAGAAAATCATTTGACAGACCCTCCACCAGAAAAGTTACACAATGCAGCTTAAAGTAGAAGATCTGCGTTTGTGGACCAAACCAGGTATAAACCAGGACTAAACCAGGACTAAACCAGGACTAAAGCAGGGATAAAGCAGGTATAACCCAGGACTAAACCAGGTCTAGACTAGGACTAAACCAGGACTAAACCAGGACTAAACCAGGTATAACCCAGGACTAAACCAGGTCTAGACCAGGACTAAACCAGGACTAAACCAGGACTAAACCAGGTATAACCCAGGACTAAACCAGGTCTAGACCAGGACTAAACCAGGACTAAACCAGGACTAAACCAGGTATAACCCAGGACTAAACCAGGTCTAGACCAGGACTAAACCAGGACTAAACCAGGACTAAACCAGGTATAACCCAGGACTAAACCAGGTCTAGACCAGGACTAAACCAGGACTAAACCAGGACTAAACCAGGTCTAAACCAGGTCTAAACCAGGACTAAACCAGGACTAAACCAGGACTAAACCAGGTCTAAACCAGGTCTAAACCAGGTCTAAACCAGGACTAAACCAGGGCCAAACCAGGTCTAAACCAGGGCCAAACCAGGACTAAACCAGGACTAAAGCAGGACTAAACCAGGTCTAAACCAGGTCTAAACCAGGACTAAACCAGGACTAAACCAGGTCTAAACCAGGGCTAAACCAGGGCTAAACCAGGACTAAACCAGGACTAAACCAGGTCTAAACCAGGACTAAACCAGGACTAAACCAGGGCCAAACCAGGGCTAAACCAGGGCTAAACCAGGTCTAAACCAGGACTAAACCAGGGCCAAACCAGGGCTAAACCAGAGCTAAACCAGGTCTAAACCAGGACTAAACCAGGGCTAAACCAGTTGTCTAAACTCTGAAAAAAGATGCTTGAATTATTTGTTTCTTGTTCAGATCTGATTTATTTTGTCTCACTTTTGTGTGTGTCCTCTGAAAACACCAGATTTTGTGCAGTATTTAAAGCTGCATCGTGTACTTCTGTCCATTAAGATGTTATTTCGCTGCTTGGAATGTTCCACAGTATGGCATTACACTTATGTATCTATAGTAACCACAAGCAAGTGACACCACAGGGTCAAGTTACAGGGTCAGATCTGTGGAGAGGCAAGCCCACTGACAATAACAATGCTTGTTTTTAAAATCAATAAAAACGCATGTGTCAAACACCATCCTGTGGAACATTCAAGACAAAGCAATAACATCTCCATGGAGACAAGACTGTGATGGACCCTCCACCATGAAGGTTACAGAGTGCAGCTTTAACGTTTTGTTCTTCCACTTACGAGAAACTTCAAATTATAAATAAGATAGATAGATAGATGGATTGATAATAAATAGATGGATAGATCGATCATCCAGCTTTCACAAAGGTCGGATTTTGTAGGATTCTTTTCTATTTTCACAACATAAACTTTTTAAAACTTTTAAATCCGCAAAGCGTCTAAAGTGATCTTTGGAAGACTTAGCCTCACCCCACTCTGAGACCCGCTCGCTCTGATTGGTCGAAACGCCCCACGCCGCGCTCTGATTGGTCGAAACGCTCAACGTCGTGCCCTGAATGGTCCAAACGCTCCACGCCGCGCTCTGATTGGTCGAAACGCTCAACGTCGTGCCCTGAATGGTCCAAACGCTCCACGCTGCGCTCTGATTGGTCCAAACGCTCCACGCCGTGCACGTTACAGACGTCACACGGGTGGGAGGAGCTCGCCCGGATTGAGGAAGTAAATAATTTTTGGGCTCATGCGCCAACGAGCACAGACTGAAAACAACACGACGCCTCAGGGTTCAGCTTCAGGTTTGATTTGAGTTTTATGTGTACAATATTTTACTCAAGTCAAAACTACTCCGAGAAATAAAAGAATTAAATGTACCTGAGGACTCGGGCTGAACAGTATGGGGAAAAATATAATATAGAAACAAAAAGTATATAATCCGATAAACACTGCGGTGGTAGTTCGACGTGACTCTGTTCAAAGTTCATATTTTAAAGGGATAGTGCGTTGTTGTTTTTTTATGTTAATCTGTATGGGTTTCCTTCTAAAAGTGTCGTGTGGTAACACCGGTTTACCTCTGACAGTCTCGTCTCAGCCCAGTTCTGCTCGCATTCTGGAGCTCACGTAAGTAGGTCCGGTAAGTTCGCAGGGACAGGAAATAAAGCTTGTTTTTCTTCTCAAAACAGCATTTGTCCAAAAAGTGATACAGTCATGCCTCACCTTACGAAATGAATTCATTCCAGAAGTGGTTTCGTAACGTGATTTTTTCGTAAGTAGAGTCGTAATGTAAAAGGCCTGATTCGTTCCTAGCCAATGGGAGGCCAGCGTGGTGTTGGAGAGTGTATTTACAAGAGTATTTACGTTTCGGGGGATTCGGGCGGCTGCGAAGCCGAACGTGCATTATTTGAATTTTTGAGATTTTGCATTTCGTAACTTAAATTTTCTTTCGTATTCAGAGACGAAAATTTTACGTTAAGGCTAGGGATGCAAATTATCGGTTAATTCATTAACTGATAGTTGATTGACCTTATCGGTCGATTAACGATTAACTGATAAGCGGCGTTTTTCACCTGAATTTTAGTGTTTCAATAGGGTCTTTAAGAATATAAGCTATAGTAACATAACACTGAGTCATAAATATATCATAGTATTATTATATTGTATATTCCTCAATTAATTATTCCTTAGTAAAAAGCAGACAAATGTATTGATGCTGAATAACAAAATACAGTAATCCCTCGCTCTATCCAATTTTTTTTTTTATAGTGTAACATTTTTTTATAGTGTAACATTGTGTTCTGTCCTGATTGGCTAAGAGACTAGACCAGGACTGAACGTGGACTGGACCAGGTCTGAACCAGGTCTGGACCTGGACTGGACCAGACCGGGACTCGACCAGGTCTAGACCTGGACTAGACCAGGACTAGACCAGACCAGGTCTCGCGGCCGCGGCGAAACCAGCAGCGCATTCCGGGTTCGATCTCGCCTCGCGGTACACCCGGGGCTGCTGAGCAGTGCCGTTGGCGCCTGCGGTCGGCTGTGAGTCGAGCTTGGCGCAGCGCAGTTGCCTTGTTTCGGGTGCGCGTGTCCGCGTGTCCGCGTGTCCGCATGTCCGCGGTTAGCGGTTAATTACAATTAATGCATTTTGATCGACCAACGTCTTAATCGACAATTAACCGTTAATCGATTAATTGTTGACATCCCTAGTTAAGGCGTTTCGTAACTTGAATTATTCGTTCGTTGGGTCTTTCGTAAAGTGAGGTATGACAATGGCACAAACAGTTGTCCAAAAAAATGCAGCTGCCTAATTCGCATACGCATATTTTCTCTAGAGTCGTATCACTCCGCCCACGTTAGCTCTATTAGCCTGTTCACTCGTAAGCGGATGGTTACGGCAGATGCGGTACGGTGACGGCGGATGTTTAAAAGTGAACAGGCTAGGCTAGGCTACGCTAGGCTACGCGCGCCGTGATACAACTCCGAGAGAAAAGGGAACCATGCGAATTAGGGAAAATAGGCAGCTGGATTTTTTCAGACAACTGTTTGTGACGGAAATGTATATCACTTTTTGGACAAATGTTTTGCGAAGAAAAACAAGCTTAAACGCACTATCCCTTTAAGAATCTGAACTGGCAAAACTAATCCAAGAATCAAAAAAATGTTTGTCCACGTCTAAACTACAGTTAGCAGCTTTTATGCACAAGGCTGGAGATTTTTGTGGAGGAAATTGTGTTACTTCAATAATTGCAGGATTTCGATCTGATTGCGATTTCAGATTCGTTTCATCTTTTAGCCCTGAAGTGCACGTCCACCTGTGGCTGATCCAAACTTTGACACAAACCTTTGGCGTGAAAAGTCCACTTGTCCCTGTGGTACTCGTGTAGATGGACCCTCTCCTCCTGCCCCAGCCTCAGCACCTGATCGTAGAACTGTTTCGCTATTTGGATGTACGCGGCGGGAATCGCTCCGGCGACGCCCTTGGCCCCGAAGAACCCGTTGACTTCGGGAGAGGCCGTGAGGATGCGGTACCGGGCCCCGGCCCCCAGAACCAGCTGCATGTACGCCCGGGTCAGGTTAAAGTACCCCGAGGTGAGGAACACGGTGGAGTCTGAGCCGGCGTCTGTCAGTAACCTCTGAGGAGAGAGACACGGGGGTTAGTGTAACGTGGGGGCTGGGGGGTCCTGCAGGGAGCTCTATGACGGAATGTCCAGCAGTCACCAACAGCAAACACAGGCTGATCAGTTTAAGATCGTCAGAAAACTATAATACTCGGGATTTAAGGAGAGTCTGTGATCAGTCCGAGTCATGCTCCTGTTTAGGAGTTTGATTAACTAAAAAAACTGGTAAAGGGAGAAATTCAATTTGTCAACTGGACAAAGTTTATTTGTTCGAAGACATTTCGCAGCTCATCCAAGCTACTTCGTCAGTTCTGGCTAAAGTGCTGGTGGACACTGCCTAAAGGGAGGAGCTAACTACACTGAAATTACTATGAAACTATCCCACCTCTTTGTTTACAGTTTCTGTCTGGGGTCTTGTGTAGCATACCCATTCAGGACCATAATGGGTGTTTTCACACATCTGGACCTGACCTGGCTAGTCCTATTGTTTTAATAATGTTATATAATTCCATTCTCAAACCTAAATCAAAACAAACAAAGAAAATAATAGGGCTAGCCAGATCAGGTCCAGAGGTGTGAAAAACATCCATTATGGTACTGAATGGGTATGCTAAACAAGAGCCCAGACAGAAACTGAAAACAAAGTGGTGTGATAGTTTCATAATAATTTCATTGTAGTTAGCTCCTCCCTTCAGGCAGCACTCTAACCAGAACTGACGAAGTAGTTTGGATGAGCTGCGAAACGTCTTTGACCAAATAAACTTTGTCCAGTTGACAAACTGAATTTCTCCTTTTACCATGGATTCTACCTGGACGACTGAGGGATTCTTCACCCAACTGAAAAACTGTTGGCTAGCTTGTAATTGTGTTAAAATAAAGTTCAGATTAAAGTCTATTAGAGCTTCAGACATAGCAGTGCCTACAGTTAGCATCAGACCCCCAGGTAATGTTGATGAAATCAGCTGCAAAGTATCAGTTGGTTTAACCACAAATGAACCAGGGCCGTCGTTAAGAGACTTTATACAAATATGTAACCTTGATTAATATTTAAGAAAAAGATGAGGTCATAGCTAACTCGCTAGCCTCCGCGTTCCAAACAGGAAGTGAACATGGTTTGCGATTAGGCTCCATCGGCTGCTACTGATTTTCTATTGAAAAGCCGTTACCCGTCTCTATGTAACTTCTGCTGTCAGACTCGTATTAACCCACTCTACATGATCCTGTGTTTTTTATCACTCCATTTTGTCGTTAAATCCAAATATGGACTTTAATAACAGACGATCGGGTGCCTCATGCGCTAATGTAGCAACAGGTTTGATTGACAGCGTTGCTAAGTGCCCACCCCCATCAAACCAGCGGTAAAGAAAGGCGTGTTCCCTTCAACACTCGCCTGCGCCTTCCAAATATGGAACTGTGACGGCGGGGTCTATTCCCGTGTAATGACGAAGGCGTAGTCAGAAGGATGTTTTTGATGCTTTAATGAAATGAAGTTCCCAAAAGAAAAGTTTGAAAAGTGCTTCCGTGTACAACTCCAGGTCCAGACTGACTGACTGACGGAGGGAGAGTGGCTCTTTTATCCACCAAGGCTCCTCCCCCGAGCCAATTAACACAAAAATACTAAAACCCAATTAACAATAATAACAGAAATATAGAAAAATACACGGAAATACATTTCACAACATGGCCCCGTCTCTATACACAATACAACAATACAAAGGCATGACTGCGAAATAAGAAGTAACTTAACGCAATGGCTATATTCGATACGTGTGTCCTTTAACGTTCCGTTGATCTCTGCTGTGTTGTTGGCTGTGGTATCCCACTTCATGTCCAAAATGGCAGCCACAATTTTGTGACGTCACGTGGGATGGGTCAATACGATCCTTAGCCTGTGCACATGAATCAGATACGATCCCAATCCGTTTGCAGTCGGATTACACTTGTCCATGTGCACACAGTGAGTGACTGGAGCTGAACCCTGTGGTTGATATCCGTCCCTCAGTGTCTCACATCTTTATAAATTAAATTAGAACTTCAGAAAAAGCGTTGGGGTTTGACCGTTTTTCCCTGTGCACTTTTATGTGTCATACTGTCTGAATGAAGAGGCGTTCGCTCGTCCATGACCACAGCCCCGACCCGGAGTCTCTCACCTGTGTGACCTGCTCGTCCAGACTGATCCCCAACGGCTTCATCTGGACCAGAGGAAAAACCCACGTGTCGTCCTCCTCGTCCTCGTCCTCGTCTCGCCGTTCCCTCTCTCCTCTGTCGTCCTGGAGCCTCTGTCGGACCTGAGCCTCGTGCATCACCTCCATGATCCTCCTCCGAGCAGCTCTGGAGAAGTCCGTTCTGTTTCCTGCAAAAGAAAACACAGGTACAGGAGACAAAAACTATTATTATTTTGAAATACGGTGGAGGAAATAAGTATTTGATCCTTGCTGATTTTGTAGGATTGCCCTCACAAAGAAATAAACAGTCTATAATTTTAATGGTATATTTATTTTAAACATTGAGAGACAGAATCACATTATAAAAATATATATTCATTGATTTGCATTTCATTGTGTGAAATAAGAATTTGATCCCCTAAAAACCATTAAGAGTTCTGGCTGCACAGATCAGTAACACTCCTAATTAGAGGTAAGCTCTTAAGCCCGAGCCCGAGCCCAACCCGACTCGACCGGTCGGGCCTAAAATGTCAATCATTGCTTCGGGTCGGGCCAGGCTTCTCTCTTGCTGACTTTTTTAAAATAAATATATGTTTATAAAAATGTATACTAAAACGAAACTAAGGAATACTTGTTTTAAAATAAATAATTTGGATAAAACAGAGAAGGCGCTGTAATGTAATTGCTATTTAACTACTAAACAGGAGCCGCAGAGCCAGAGCTCTGCACACGTGAACGCCGCCCTCTTAATAATCTTCCCCTCCGCAAGTCCGCATCTATTTTGACCTGGTATCCCCAATATGGAGGAGCAAGAAGTTAAGGATAAACTAAAGACAGGAGAACTGAAAAGACAAACACGCACCGGTAAGAGTGAGGTGTGGAAAAGCTTCAAATTGATTATTGAAAATGCTACAGAAACTTGTGTTGCGTCACTGTGATGTTGATACCCAAACATCACAGTGCGCTGAGGCGTTTCGAGGCCGTGAATAGTTTTGGCCACGAGAGACCGTGGTTCGCAAAAAAACAGAAGTCGCCTCATCACAACACTGTACTGTACTAAACTCTTGCAATGACAATTCAAAGAACTCCTTCCTGTCTCTGTCTATTATCCACCCGTCATTGTTCTTCTTTGTCTCTCTGCTTCTCTCTCTTAAAGTGCCGCGCTAGATTCTTAAGGACGTACTGCTGCTGTGGTTTATGGCCCAATTTTCAACCCGTCAAAATGACGGACGGCCTTAAATTTTTCCCGTCAACTCTTAAAAAAATCCGTCAATGATGGAAAATTGTCGGTTAATGTACCCTCTGCAGAAACAGAAACATAAAAGATGTAAATGTTTATACAGTCTTGTTTAACTTAGATTTCGTTACAAAAGACAGGCTTTAATTTGTTATCATAAATCACCCCTCCTCCTCCCGAGTCCTCACAAATAAAATATGAAATTTCGGGTTTGCTTCGGGCTCGGGCCTGCAAATCAAGTTAATTGGTCGGGCTCGGGCCGGGTCGGGCTTTAATACCCGCGGGCCGGGTCGGGTCGGGCTGGATTTTTTAGGCCCGATCTTACCTCTACTCCTAATCCACTCATCACCCTGTTTTAAAGAGTCACCTGTATAAAAGACACCAGTCCACAGAATCAGTCAGTCACTGCGTGCACATGGACAAGTGTAATCCGACTGCAAATGGATTGGGATCGTATCGGATTAATGTGCACAGGCAGAGGATCGTATAGGGATTGGTTTCCTGAATCCGATTGGAACCCCTTGCTTAGGCCAATAGTAATCCGCTTGGTGCCGCCTTGTGCACGATATCGGATCGGATTGGCGTACTGCGCATGCGCGGGAATTTTCGCCAGGGATTTCACCCGGAAGTGGCAGGAGGCGCCGACGCCGTCATAAGTAGCGATTGTTTCCGGTGAAGTCAGACGAAATCATGACCACGAAGAAAGAATGCACAACACGTACACCAATGCTGCTCCGTCAAACTCCTCGAGCGCCATCTTTGTAAACCGCCACATAGTTTGTTGTGTTTTTATTGAGTAGCCAACACCCGGAAGTATTTGGACGACAGCGCCACATAGCGTAGCAGAGCCGGCCAGGTCGCTGACCATTATCCGATTACACGAGTTTTATGTGCACTTGGATTATAGGACAGACCATCTGCCGAGTAACAGGATCGGATTTGGAGAAATCCAATTCGGTCCTACCATGTGCACGCAGTGAGTGATTTAGAGAGGGACTGGGAGAAGGTGCTGTGGTCAGATGAGATCAAAATCGAGCTCTTTGGCAGTAACTCAACTCGAAGTGTTTGGAGGAAGAGAAATGCTGCCAATGACCCCAAGAACACCATCTCCACTGTCAAGCACGGAGGTGGAAACATTACGTTTTGGGGGTGTTTTTCTGCCAAGGGCACAGGACAACTTCACCGCGTCAGTAGAGATTGCCAATTCCAGGACTGAATTGATCCAGATGATTCTAGTGAAGGTGTGTGGAGACAACTGGTATGCTACCCAGCTATCCAGATAATTCGGCAGGCTGTAGTGAAAGCGGGGGGTGATTGTTGTCAAGGCGGCCGTCCTAACCCTAAAAAGCAGTGGGAAACACTTTCACATGACATCACAAGGTGGAACAGAGTGTTTTCCGTTTGAGAGAAGAACCTAAATCTGCAGGTTTGTGTGCTAAAAGTGTGAATGAAACAAAACACAACACCAGGTCTGTTTGTGACGAGGAAACGACACTAGAACAGATCAGAGAATCCTTTTAAACGTCGTCTTATGTGGAGGAACAGCTAAACTTACGCATTTGTATTTAAAGTGAATAAAATGGACAAAAGCACCAAAATAAGTTTAAAGAGAGAATTTTTTTGTCCTGAAACCACAAAGTCACACTCGGCCCAACACTTTATAAACTTGAGCAGATTCTAACGGAGATCGTCCTGGAGTAAACGGAGGAGTCAGCGATTTCCCAGCGACTTTTCTCTCTCTCGCTCTTTCCTCATCCCCCCATTTATCCATCTATCCCCCTTCTTTCCCCCTCTCCCTCTTTACCCTCCTCTTGTTTGTCTGTTTTTCTGGGGAAATTCATTTTCTCGCACACAGAGCTCGTTTGACAGGCCCAGTTTCTTCTCTCTCTTTTTCGCCCTTCTACGACCCCTCTCTTCCTCTCTCTCACCTTTCCCTTTTTCCCTTTTTCTTTCTCCCTCTCTCCCTCAATCACCTTCCACCTCTTTCTCTTGTCTTTAACTCACCCCCTCACCCTCTTTCTCCCTGTCCCTGCTCTTAACACCTCCCTCTCTATCGCTCTTGCCCTTTTTCCTCCCTCTGTTCTCTCCCTTCAACTTTTTCACCCTATTTCTCTCCATCTCTCCCCCTTCTCCTCCCCCTCTTTCCTCTCCTCCTTTCTCCCCTCTTTTCTGTCACTTCTCTCCCTACCCTCTCATTCTCTCCTTAACCCTCTTACTCCTCCTCTCTCCTCCCCCTCTTGCTCTCTCTCAATCTTCTTCTTTCTCTCTCCCACTCCTCACGCCCCCTCTCCTCCCTCTTTTCCTCCCTCTTTCCCCCTTTCTTCCCCCTCACTCTACTCTTCTTCTCTAATCTTCCTCTCCCTCTCTCTCCTCCCTTTCTCTCCTCTCTCCCTCGCTCCCCTACTTCACTCTCCTTTCCCCCCTTCCTCACTCTCTTCTCTCCCTTCTCCTTTCCTCTCCTCTCTCCCTCCTCTCCTCTTCTTTCCCCTCCTCCTCTCTCCCCTCCTCCTCCCTCTCCTCTCTCCTCCTCTCTCCCCTCCTCCTCCTCTCTCCTTCCTCTCCTCTCCCCTCCTCTCTCCCCTCTCCTTCTTTCCTCCTTCCTCTCCCCCTGTTCCTCTCCCCTTCTTTCCTCTTCCCCCCTCCTCTCTCCTTCTTTCCCCCTCTCCTCTCCCCATTCCTCTCCCTCTCCTCTCCCCCTGTTCCTCCTCCCCCTCTCCTCTCTCCTTCTTTCCCCCTCTCCTCTCCCCCTGTCCCTCTCCCCCTCTCCCCTCTCCTTCTTTCCTCTCCCTCTCTCCTCTCCCCCTCTCCTCTCCCCCTCTCCTCTCCTCCTCGTGTGAATGATGTAAGTGTGTAGTTCCTGAAACCCTGACATCAGAGCTGTATTCCTGGAGCAGTTTGAGGCAGCGGCCCATTTTCCTGCGCTCGTCCGGTCAGTGAAGGCAGCTCCGGGCAGCGGGCGCGCTCACGTTCACATTACAGTAACACGCAGGGTCAGGTGAGCGCAGCAGCGGGAATCCGGCTGTGTGAAGTCTATTTACAACATCCACAAAGACACTTTAGATTTAAAGTGAGGAGAAATGAAACAAATCAAATCAACACAAGCATCAGAGCAGATCATTCTCCACACTGTTTAAAGGAGATGTATTATTCACAATCCACAGAGCTTTTAACCATTTCATCTTTTTTTTCATCCATCCATTTTCAGGTCACGGGGGCAACAGTCTAAACAGATCTGGTGGTGGTTTAAGTTTTTTCCATTTCTCATTTAACCTCTCGATGTTTTAGAGTGATTTAAGCATGTTTGAGGAAGCTTCAATCTCCTGTATTAAAGATCCCATGACATGGTACTTCTTGATGCTTTTATATGGCTCCTTAATTGTTCCCCAATACTGTAAATGAATCCTTCTTCAAAATCAAGACTCAGTGCATGAGAAAGAGAGATAAGATGAGAAAGAGTCAAAAATGTCACTCTGGAACACTCCATTATGGGCGTTGTTGCTTGAATGCAAATGAGGACAGAGATGGCCTATAGTAGCGGGTGGGGGCGTGGCCAAACTCACCGCCCTTTCCTTTTCAGCTGTGCGCTGTGACCCATTTCCGCGTTTTTGCGCGGAGGGAGAGATGAGAAGCGTTCCATTGAAAAATAAACACATTTCCACAGAAAATAAAATTAAACCACTGCTGTTTCAGATATCCACAGGCTCAGATAAAGGACTTCCGAGCCTAGAAACACTCGCAAGTTCCTCCAGGCAAATAAAAAAACGCATTTCGCATTGCGTAGCTCCTCCGCAGTCCAAACTCTCTGGGCGTGATTTACAGAGACGGTGGGTAGAAACAGACGGGGATGGAACTGCATTTGCATTTCTTTTTTCGAGCTGACGTCAATAAGTTTCCTTGTTCAGAATCGCCCGTTTGAGCTCTGATGTTTTCTAACGCAGAAAAGGATCGCAAATGCTCAGTTTAGACATTTCGCAACTTTTAGCCATGGGGGGGGGGGGGCCTAAACAGGGTAGGGGAGCTCACATTAACGTTCAAAAACCTCAGAAAGTGAAAATTTCATGCCATGGGACCTTTAAAGGGATAGTGCGTTTTTTTTTTTTTGTTTTTTTTTTTATGTGAATCTGTATGGCGTCCCCTTCAGCAGTGTCGTGCATCAACACTGACTTACCCCTGACAGTGTCCTCTGAGCCGAGTTCTGCCCCGGTTCTGGAGCTCATGAAAGTAGGTCCGGTAAGTTAGCGGGGACAGTTAATAAAGCCTGTTTTTCTTCTCAAAACAATATTTGTCCAAAAAGTGACCCTCATGGCTAAATAAGCGTTGAGTCAAAAAAAGTTACAAAAGTACCGAAACGGGTCAAATTGAATCAAAATAAAGTATTTCTCTACCACTATAGCCTATGGCAAAACGTTCGGCTTTTATATAAACAAAAGTGGAAATTAACCTAAAGAGACTGTTCGTGATCGCATTGATCGCATTGTTTCAATGCTAGCGTTAGCATTAGCTTAGCCGCATTGTGAAAGGAGATCAGCGGAGCCACAATATGCAGTGAGCACAGCGCAGTCCAGCACAGAGCACAGCGCAATGTGATCGCCACACAACAGCTGAATTAGTATTTAAACATGTCCTAAAGTCTATTTGATGCAGAAATATGATCATAATTATGACTCACCCCGTGTTGCAGTGTTTTCGGCGTATCTCCACATGTAAATGCGTATCGTGTGTTTCGGAGCCAAATCGCACTCTGTACACAATCTCCCGAGAAACGGACGTGTCCCGAACCTGTCCCGAAGGTCTCCCGAACGTGTCATGTGTCCAAGTAGAAGTTAAAAGTCCATTTTCATGTCCATATTGTCTGGCAGTGCAGCTTACATATTAGGGGTGGGTATTGGCAAAAAAGTCACGATTCAATTCGAATCACGATTCATATGCCACGATGCATCACAATACTTGAATTATTGCGATGCATTGCAATATATTCGACATACTTCAGTGAAAATGTACCAAAAAAAAGAGGATAACTTAAATATCAGTGGCTGTGTATCTGGGTAGTGTCTTCAATTGATACATAACTCTGAGCAACTCAATTCATAACTGAATTTACTGAATAACAAAAACAAATAAACCAAACCAATAACAAAAAAAGTGCATAGGATTTTTTCTAAAACAAAAAATGATGTTCAAACATTTGCCATTTTGGAGGTAGCTACCATCATAACAAACAATACCCTTTCACAAAGAAAAAAGTGCATAGGATTTATAAAAAAAACAACTAATAATTTATTTATTTATTAATAATTCATTAATAAATTATTAATTAATAATAATCGATTTTTGGCATCAAGAATCGATGCAGTATATTGTGAAAGTTAGTATCGCGATGCATTGTCATGACGATTATTTTGCACACTCCTATTACATATGCAGGAGCTCTTCACAGCTGATCGGCGTACAGGGGAAACCCCCTTCTGCCTTCTCGCCACAGGATTGGCAAGCGCGCGAGCTTGGCAAAATTATGTTGATTTATACACGCCCCATTTCTTTCTGGAAAAACGAGGCTATTTGAAATTAAAAATGTGTTTTTAATGTCACTAATGCTGTTATCTGAAACATGGAGAAGCTTCTTCATGATCTCAACTAGCACATTCTGCAAAAAAACGAAAATCACAAATTTTGAAAAAAATAAATAAAAATAAATTGCATTTTCTCAGGATCTGTAATGCCGACATGAGGGCTTGAAGTCCGTGCTGCGTCACATATATCACTTTTTGGACAAATATTGTTTTGAGAAGAAAAACAGGCTTTATTAACTGTCCCCACTAACTTACCGGAACTACTTTGGTCAGCTCCAGAACCGAGGCAGAACTCTGCTCAGAGGACACTGTCAGGGGTAAGTCAGTGTTAATGCACGACACTGCTGAAGGGGACGCCATACAGATTCATATACAGTGGTACCTCACCTTACGAAATTAATTCTTTCCATAAGTGGTTTCGTAACGTGAAAAATTCGTAAGTTGAGTAGCTATTTCAATGGAAAAAGCCTGATTCGTTCCAAGGCCCCGATCCAAGTTTTTTTTTTTATAGTGTAACTTTTTTTATAGTGTAACATTGTGTTCTGCGTCCTGTGTCCTTTTCTCACATTTGTCTCTCGTTTAAACACTCAAACTTTCATAGATTTTCAACAAAATTATTAATAGTGAAGTGTGGGGAGAAGGGGGAGGGGGGAGAAGACTGCGCTCTGACACGTGTGTGATAGCGCACATGACCCGGCGCGGGGCTGCCAGCAGGTCTAGACCAAGGTCTAAACCTGGACTGGACCAGGACTAAACCAGGACTAAACCAGGACTAAACCAGGACTAAACCAGGACTAAACCAGGACTAGACCAGGTGGATTAAAGCGCAGTGCGTGGGTCTATTTCCTGGTTTTGTTTCGAGTCACAGCTGAGGCGAGCCGCTGCTCTAGATCTGCCCGCGTAAGGTGCTCACAGAGCGGCCTGGATAGAACCGTGAGGTCGGCCTCTTCAAGACCTCCAGGCCGGTGACCGGGACAATCCCCGGACCCATGCCCGCTTAGGGAGCTCTTAAGGCGGGCTGGCAGTGTCCCCCTGGGTCCCTGGATGTCTGGGGCTCCGTGCCTGGAGGGGCCCTGGAGAGCAGGTCTAGACCTCTTGCATGCGAGCAGCGGCTCGCCTCAGCTGTGACTCGAAACAAAACCAGGAAATAGACCCACGCGCTGCGCTTTAATCCACCTGGTCTAGTCCAGGTCTAGTCCAGGTCTAGTCCAGGTCTAGTCCAGGTCTAGTCCAGGTCTAGTCCAGGTCTAGTCCAGGTCTAGTCCAGGTTTAGTCCAGGTTTAGTCCAGGTTTAATCCTGATTTAATCCTGATTTAGTCCAGGTCTAGACCTGCTGGCAGCGCCGGGTCAGCTGTCACACATGCTGCTATCACACACGTGTCAGAGCGCAGTCTTCTCCCCCCTCCCCCTTCCCCCCACACTTCACTATTAATAATTTTGTTGAAAATCTATGAATGTTTGAGTGTTTAAACGAGAGACAAATGTGAGAAAAGTTTAAATCCAGGCTGAGAAAAGCGTATAATGTGTGTGATTGAGCGCGCGTTATTTGAATTTTTGAGATTTCGCGTTTCCTAACTTGAATTTTCTTTCGTATCTAGAGACCAAAATTTATCGTGAAGGCGTTTCGTAACTTGAAATTTTCGTTTGTTGGGTCATTCGTGAGGTGAGGTACCACTGTATTAAAAAAAACGCACTATCCCTTTAAAACCTTCCTAGTTTTTTTTTTTTTACCTTTGTAAGGATGCACCATGCCGTCCATCATGGACACAGAGTCGTCGGGCTGAAGCTGCAGAGACACGTCACTCACGGCCTCCACCAAATCTGAGAAGAAATCTGCCACCTGAGAGCAGTCCTCCAGCAGAACGTACCGGTCCTGTCGGTTCGTGAAGTACGACTCGCTCAGGTTCGCTCTGAAACAGGATGGGGTCAGGACAAAGTACTGCAGTAACAGTAGTACTTGGTAGTAGTATATGTGGTACCCGCTGATGATGAGGCTGTCGTCGAACAGATAGACTTTAATGTGCTGGACCCCGATGGTCTCGTTGAACCTCTGAGGGACGAGGAGGCGGAGGAGCCCCCTCAGGTCTGGAGTGTGGTACAGAGACACTCTGACCTGAGAACTGAACCGAGACAGGAGCGGCAGCAACATTGTACGGGAGTTATTTGAGCCTGAGGAGACAGAACCATGATAAGAGCTGAAGAAACTGTAACACTCATATCTCACGTTCTACTGTGTACGCTATCTGTTCTCTTATTATCACGGAACACTGAATCTCCCTGTCAGAGGACAATGAAGGGCTTTGATTTGATGGACTGATCTGATGTGTGCTCCAGCTCCTCACAGATCAAACACAAGTCTTTGTCTGGACTCCAGTTAAACCTGGTGTCCAAAGCAAATATGATAAGAACCACAGTGAACATGAACATAAACAGGATTCTCTCACACCTCTGGAGCCTCGGGTGTAGTCCAGCAGCACAGACACTCTGAGTCTGGAGCTGTTTTCCTCAGAACGCTCCAGAGCCTCCTCCATACACTCCACCTGCAACAACACAGGGAAGAACATCTCAGATTCAACGTTAAAGGGCCCATTTTACGCCGTTTTCTGAAAAATTTCCGCTTTTTTGTCAGCCGAATCAAAAATAGTGTCTAAAACAAGGGTGCCCAATACAATGATCGCGACCTACCAGCTGATCGCCAAGGTAGTGTGGGTAGATCGTAGTGTCGCAGATTTTTGTCAAACATTTTTTTATAGTATAATGGGGGACGCGGGGGGACCGGGACCAGACTGGAACTAGACCAGGACCAGACCGGGACTAGACCGGGACTAGACCGGGACTAAACATGGACTAAATCAGGTCTAGACCAGAACTAAACCAGGTCTAGACCAGGTCTAAACCAGGACTGGACCTGGACTAAACCAGGACTGGACCAGGTCTAGACCTGGACTAAACGGGGACTAGACCAGGTCTAAACCAGGTCTAAACCACCATGTGCCGCTCTTTGCTGGTTTCGTGCGGCTGGTTTGTGGCTCGGGCTGAGAGGACACGGTCCGGCCGCCGTGGTTCGATCTCGTGCTCGCAGCCCCGGTGTACGCGCGGCCTCGCACCGGTCGTGCTGCTCTGTCACAGATTTGACCACGATGAGGGGTGCACGTGTCGCGCACTTCTCCAAGGAGTTGGTGCGTGTCGCGTCCCGGGACGTGGCAGTGCTCCTCGCGCGTCCGGTGGGGCTTCCGGAGCCGTGTCTCCCCCCACGCTTCACTATTAATACATTTTGTTGAAAATCTATGAAAGTTTGAAGAAGAAGAAGAAGAAGAAGAAGAAGCAACTTTATTGATCTCACACTGGAGAAATTCTTCTCTGCATTTAACCCATCCTGTTATTAGGAGCAGTGGGCAGCACATTACTGCGCCCGGGGACCATCTCCATGTTCTTCTTGCTTCAGCTTGGTCAGGACCTCAGCTGGAGGATACCTATCATGCATGTTTTGGGTTGATGGGGGAAACCGGAGTGCCCGGAGGAAACCCACCCAGACACGGGGAGAACATGCAAACTCCACACAGAAAGGCCCAGGCGACCCGGGGATCGAACCCAGAACCTTCTTGCTGTGAAGCATGAGTGCTAGCCACTCAGCCACCGTGCCGCCAAGTGTTTAAACGAGAGAGAAATGTGAGAATAGGGGTGGGCGGTATAAACGGTATAAACGGTATGCGGTATAAATTTGGCCAACGGTAGAGATTTGGCTTATACCTTCCTATCGCGATAGTTCATTGCGTCACCACAACAAGAAAGGAGGAAAAATCGCTGCGAGCAGCGAGCACATGGAGGAGGAGGAGCTCGTGAAAAAGACCAGCTCAACTTCTGTAATCTGGTCATGGTTTGGATACAAGGCGCCGGATACTGAACAGGAAATTGGAAAACAATCTGCAGAATATGCTGGGCGACAGTGATCGCAAAACATGGCAACACAAGCAATCTGTTCTACCACCTAAAAGCTAAACACGTTATCGAGTACGAAGAAAGCCAACGAATGCGCTGTGACCAACGTTCCGTCTAAGCTGCGCGCCTGTGCAGTTGCGCACTGCTCGCACATTCTCAGCGCACAAGAAAACCTATGCAGCGCAGGGATGAAAGAGTTCCGCTTTTTTCAGCCGCGGGGTCATCTGAATACGGGGGAATCGTCCCGTATTCAGAAACAAAAGTATGTGTCTCGTATTAAACTTCTACCGGTGTAAGCCACGAGCACGTGCAAGCCGCGAGCACGCGCAGCTCTTTCGCAACAGCGTGTAGCGGGGGTGCATGTTGGATGTCGCGCAAAGGGGTCCAAGGAGCGCTCAGGGAGTTAGTGTGTTTGCTCAGACACATAAAACATTAGGGGGAACATTGACACTCAAAAGCCAAGCCAGTCTTCAAGTGGGAGGAAAAAAGTTGGCACTACACACCAGCAGTCTATCACCCAGGCATTTTCAAAAGGAGTAGCTTATGATAAAAAAGCCAGCGGTGGATTGACATAACGAAGTCCATCGCAATATTCTTGTGTAACGACACGGTGCCTTTCCAAACCGTAGAGAGAAGCGGCTTTTTAGGCATGGTGAAGACACTGGATCAACGGTACGTGGTACCAAACCGCAAATATTTTAGCCAGGTGGAAGTGCCCAGACTGCATGACGAGGTCCGCAATCAAGTGGGAAAAGAGCTTCGTGACATAAAACACTATGCAACCACCACGGACTTGTGGTCGAGTTTTGCGCAATACATTTTCTTGTAGTAATATTCTTGACTTTTATGTTATTTAATAGTTTAAAAAACAGCTTCCTGCTTGAATGCTTTTTCCATGTGCTCTGGTAACCATTAAGAAGCTGTTAATACTGTTAACAGTTAATACTGTTACATACCAAAGTATACCGTGATATATACCGTCTACCGTCTATTGTTCAAATTATACCGTGATATAAATTTTAGGCTATATCGCCCACCCCTATGTGAGAAAATGTTCATTCCAGTCTGAGAAAAGCGTATAATGTGTGTGGTGAGGCGTTTACAGCCTTAAAACATGTAGAATAATTGTAAAATATAATAAGTTGTCCTACTTCGCGGATTTCTCTTATTGCGGGTTATTTCTGGAACCTAACCCCTGCGATAAACGAGGGATCACTGTATTGCAAACATACAGATTTGTAAAATTTTGTGAGAAGGTAGTGCATCAAGAGAAGGAAAGGGAATCCCCCTCCCCCAAAATGGGTGGTTGACATCTTAGTTTTTATTGGCTGGAATGACCCCAGAGCATCTCAGATCACCCAGAGCCCCCCCGGACCCCCCCTCGCTTTTCTGTGACTTTCAGCTTTTTTCATTCCTGGTCACTTTCATCCCTGGATGTTCTCATGTCGTTTCCTCACCACAAACACAGCTGGAGTTGTGTTTTGCTTTATTCACACACATTTAACGCACAAACTGCAGATTTAGCCCGAGTTCTTCTCTCAAAACAGAAAACACTCTGTTCCAATAATAAAGTGTGAATGAAACAAAACACAGCTCCAGCTCTGTTTTTGAGGAGGAAACGACATTAGAGCACCACTTAAATCTCACAAGAGTCAGTTTTGCGTAATATAGAACCTTTAAAGAAGGTTTTATTTGGACATTTATCGTTTAAACTGACACAGATTTGAACTGAGAAGGAAAACCAGAAGAATGGCTATCTGGATTTGTCAAACAATTGCGAAAGAACGAAAAATTCCTTTGGTTTTGATTTGCAAATTTGTGGTCGAGTCTGAATTATTCGCAGACATGCCTTCGCCCAGGTGCGTTTCAGATCAACACAACGAAAGTAACGGCTAGCACAAACCCGGGATGGCCTCGTGTTGTTTTTGGACCAGACGTCGCCTTGAACTTTAGCGTTAGCACGTAGAGTTAGCCGCACACCTGCTGCACTGTTTTCCCGCTCGCCCAAACATGTATTATAGTATCGCATTTCGGCACATTTAGTTAAAAAATCCGAGTTATGTTGATTTTGTAGATCAGGTAATCCATCATTCTTCCAGTCTCGGAGCTGTAATTAAAGCGAGCCCGAGTTTTATTTGCACTTTTCTGTAATTCGTCTTGGTGGAGAAACAGAAAAAAAGACGAATTTGAGGTTTTGGGGCTTTTTTTGTTTTGTTGTAGTTTTTCCAAGTTTAAAGGAGAAAAGGAGTGGTCACTTTGGCTCGCCGTGCCCGTCCCTTTCCCGCCTCTCTCACCCGATTCCTCCCTTTCTCCTACCCCGCTTTCCTCCCTTTCTCAGCCTCTTCATCTCTTTTTCCTTCACACTTTCCCCCCTCTCTCACCCTCTTTCTCATCCACACTTTCCTCCTTCTCTCACCCTCTTCCTCCCTTTCTCCTCCCCCTCTCTCCTCCACACTTCTCCCTCTCTCATGCTCTTTCTCCATTTTTCCTCCACACTTTCCTCCCTCTCTCATGCTCATCCTCTCTTTCTCCTCCCCCACTTTCCTCCACACCTTCCCCTCTGTCACCCTCGTCCTCCCTTTCACCTCGCCCTCTTTCCTCCATACTTTCCTCCTTCTCTCACCCTATTCCTCCCTTTCTCCTCCCCCGCTTTCCTCCCTTTCTCAGCCTCATCCTCCCTTTCTCATCCCCCTTTTTCCTCCACACTTTTCTCGTTCTCTCACCCTCTTCCTCCCTTTTTCCCTCCACACTTCCCCTCTCTCACTCTCATCCTCCCTTTCACTTTGCCCTCTTTCCTCCACACTTTCCTCGTTCTCTCACCCTCTTCCTCCCTTTCTCCTCCCCCTCTTTCCTCCACTCTTTCCTCCTTCTCTCACCCTATTCCTCCCTTCCTCTTCCCCCGCTTTCCTCCCTTTCACAGCCTCATCCTCCCTTTCTCATCCCCCTTTTTCCTCCACTCTTTCCTCCATCTCTCACCTTCTTCCTCCCCCTTTCCTCCACACTTTCCTCCTCCCTCTCTCACCCCCTTCCTCCCTTTCTCCTCCCCCTTTCCTCCACTCTTTCCTCCATCTCTCACCTTCTTCCTCCCGCTTTCCTCCACACTTCCCCCCTTTCTCACCCTCTTCCTCCCTTTCTCCTCCCCCTCTTTCCTCCACTTTCCCCTTTCCTCCCTTTCTCTTCCCTCTTTCCTCCAACATTCCCTCTTTCCCTCCCCCTCTTTCTTCCAACTTTCCCTTTCCCTCTCTGCTCGCTCCCTCGTCATCCCTTTTGCTCCTCCATCCCCCCTCTCCCTCCATCTTTCCCTCTCCTCTCCCCCTCTTCCTCCCCCTTTGCCCCCTTCACCTCTCTCGCCCCTCTCATTCTCTCCTCCACCCTTCCTCCCTCTCTCTCATCATCTTCCTCCCTTTCTCCCCCCCTTCTCCATTCTCTCTCTCACCCTCTTCCTCCTCATCTATCCTCCCCCTCTCTTTTCCTCTCTCTCACCATCTTCCTCTCTTTCTTCTTCCCCACCCTCCCTCTCTCTCTCCCTCTCTTTCTTCCTTTAGTTTTGAGTTTGTTTTTCGTGTGACTCAGTTTTTCTGGCTCTTTCTCTTTATTATTTTGGGCTGGATTTTGGATTTGACAGATTTTCGCTCACACCTGCAGGGACGTGATTAATGGAGCTTTGCCGCTGTGATTTAAAGCGTCATAATGCGGCGTTATTCACACTTTTAAAACCACTTTGAGACGACCCAGTTTGGTGTTAAAATAATGTTTACGTGTAGGAAAACAACTTCAACGTTTGACAGATTTATATCGTTTTTCAAATTATGACTTTCGCTGGCAGGAGAGAAGCACCTGCGCTCAAAATTTATCGTAGTTTTACATCAGTTAAGTGAAGAAAAGTAGAAAAAAGCAGTAGTGTAGTCCTAAACATCGACTGTGGAAAGAAGAGGACAGCGTTCGGCTCCAGTCAAATGAAGCTCATCGAGGCCGGCAGTTACAGGCGCAGATTTGGAGCCAGTTCCAACTAATTTACGGATAAAAGATCGAAATAAAAACCCGAGGATCACGTAGTGCGGGTCAATCACTGCGTGCACATGGACGAGTGTAATCCGACTGCAAACGGATTGGGATTGTATCGGATTCATGTGCACAGGCAAAGGATTGTATAGGGATTGGTTTCCTGAATGGTTTCCCTGGCTTAGGCCGATAGTAATCCGCTCGGTGCCGCCTTGTGCACGATATCAAATCGGATTGGCGTACTGCGCATGTGCGGGAATTTTCGCCGGGGATTTCACCCGGAAGTGGCAGGAGGCGCCGACGCCGTCATAAGTAGCGATTGTTGCCGGAAAAGTCAGACGAAATCATGGCTGCGAAGAAAGAATGCACAACACGTACACCAATGCTGCTCCGTCAAACTCCTCGAGCACCATCTTTGTAAACCGCCACATAGTTTGTTGTGTTTTTATTGAGTAGCCATCACCCGGAAGTAGTTGGACTACAGCACCACATAGCATAGCGGAGCCGGCCAGGTCGCCGACCATTATCCGATTACAGTGAACCCTCGTTTATCGCGGGGGTTAGGTTCCAGAAATAGCCCGCAAAAAGTGAAATCCGCGAATGAGTCCTGAGACTGGTATTAACATTTTTCTCTTGTTTAAACACTCAAACTTTTGTAGATTTTCATTAAAATATATTAATAGTGGGGGGGGGGGGGACACGTGGGCGCGGACACGTGCGCGCGGACACGTGTGTTTGTTTTGGTACCACATATCCATGCCATGTGCGAAAGTCGAGTGGAAAGCGACCTGGATATCATTTTGGGCAAGACTCAAGCCAATGCTAACAGTGCCAAACCGCTAACAGACGCCTCTGAGCACCAGTCCTCACCACAAGACCAGGTAAGACCAACCTGCGCTCACAAGAGTTGGTTGCATTTCACCCCGGCTCCAAAATCAGACCGCTATCAATGCGTCGCCAATACTCCACAGCTCTCTAGGACGGGGTCGGGTTCGTTCTCTCAGCGTGACGGGGAAGAGCCACTGTCTCCTCTGTGCGCGCGAGTGTCCTCCCCCGCTGCGGGCTCCCTCGAATGCGGCTCTCCCCGCTGCGGCTCCCCCGGCCCGTCCATGTTGATTCTTGGCTCTTCCATGGTCCGGCTCGCACTCTCTTCCATGGCTCGTGCAAGTAAACAAAGGCCACACCTCCTGTCACCCAGGCGCTCTCGTGAAGGAAATCAGAGACTCTGTCCCTACCATCCCTGGTCTAGACCTGGTTTAGTCCTGGTTTAGACCTGGTTTAGTCCTGGTTTAGACCTGCTTTAGACCTGGTTTAGTCCTGGTCTAGTCTCTTAGCTAATCAGGGCGCAGGACAGAATGTTACACTGTAAAAAAAAGTTACACTATAAAAAAAATTGAAAAAAAAAAAAAAAAAATTGGAAAAAAAAATCCGCGAAACAGCGAGGCCGCGAAGAGTGAACCGCGATACAGCGAGGGTTCACTGTACACGAGTTTCATGTGCACTCGGATTTTAGGCAGACCACCCGCCGAGTAACGGGATCGGATTTGGAGAAATCCAATCCGATCCTACCATGTGCATGCAGTGAATATGAACATTTTAAGACTGAAATAACGAGGCTCACAGCAGCAGCTACAGAGAGGAGTGACATTTTTTTCAATACAAAGTGAATTGGGGCCAGAGTCGATGGAGCCAGAAGCGCCCCCATGCTCACTTCCTGTTTGGAATGCGGAGGCTAGTGGCTTCAGTGTACATTTATATAAACAGACTATGGTTCTAAAACAGAATCCCTCTCCCCATGTCACAAACTTTCATCAATTCAAACCAAAATTTTGAAAAGTAAAAGATCAATTAAGTTGTTTTGATACTAGTGTGATGCTAACTGTAAGCACTGCTCTGTCTGAGGCTTTGTTAGACTTTAATCTGAGCTTCGTTTCAACACAATTTGACCAGAAAGTGACTTAGCTGGAACTACAACAGGCGAGCTGCTTTTTACAGTTAAATAAAATTACAATTACGTGCTAGTTAGTTAGCAAAAAATCAAACTTCTAAACAGGACCATGAACGCTCGGACGGATCACAGGCTCCTGAAAATGTGCTCTTTAAACTAGGGCTGTCAGTTTAACGTGTTCATTAGATTAATTAATTACATTGCAAATTAACATGTTATAAAAATTAACGCAATTAATTATGAGCGGCAATTCAATGCAAACTTTTTAAATGTGTCCTATTGAAGGACCTGTAGGCGACTTGGCAGTGGCGTCACTTCCACCTGCGTCGCTCAAACAAATAAATCCTGGAGGAAACTGACCTGGAGCGAGGGAGCGAGGCGAGCGAATCGCCGCCAGGACCTTTGAACGGCGACTTTATTTATAAAAAGAACAAAGACGGGACGATCAACAAGAACAAACCACCAAACCACCAAACCAACATCCACGCTCGCAGAATTTGGGTTCTCTCTCTCGATTAAAAGATGATTAATTAGATTAATTAATTACAAATCCTGTAATTAAGTAGATTAATGTTTTTGCTGCGTAACAGGGGAACTCCCTTCCTGGTGCGTAACTGGGATTCCCCTGTCAGCGTGGTGTGTGCTTCGGCTTTCTTTTTCCGCACTGAAAAATAGTTCCCACCCAAAATGACCAAGTCAAGCTCTCCGTGTTGATTTGCACATTTATTTGCACTCGATATGAATGCGCACTACACAGAAAGTAATTGGGAAACGCATCGAGCAAATTCATTCCTTTTGGCCGAAATCTTTCTCTGGCGACGTTAGCCTCCAGTCTAACGCGGAGTAGCTGCAGCTGCGTGCGGCGGTCAGTGCTGACAGACTCGGACAATGGCTGCGTCACCAGAAAAACGCTTTCCATCACTTATTTTAGTCTCTGGACTGTGGGGAGATACCAAAGTTTGACCTGGGGGTGGCATATCCCTTTAAATACGACTTGTATGTGATCTCCAGTGTGAACTTTAAACGCCCCAAAAGTGTCCCGCATGCTCCTTGGAGGACACGACGAGGTCACGTGCAGCGAGCGTGCTCAATGTTTACGGAAGTCGCCTAAAGTTGCTGTCGTACCGGAGCCAGAACATGTACAGAACATGTCGCAGCCAAGAGTGGTGGGATTGCTGTGCTTCGCCGCTTCACTGACAGAGTTTATATACTACACTCAACAAAAATATAAACGCAACACTTTTGTTTTTGCTCCCATTTTTCTTGAGATGGACCCAAAGATCCAAAATTCACTCCAGATACACAACACTACCATTTCTCTCAAACGTTGTTCACAAATCTGTCCAAATGTGTGACAGCGAGCACCTCTGCCCCGCCGAGACAATCCACCCCACCTCACAGGTGCGCCACATCAAGATGCCGATCCGACATCATGACCAGTGCACAGGTGTGCCCCAGACTGCCCACAATAAAAGGCCACCCCGAAATGTGCATTTTTTTTTTTTGCTTTATTGGGGGTCTGGGGACTCAGAACCAGTCAGTATCTGGTGTGACCACCATTTGCCTCATGCAGTGCAACACATCTTCTTCGCATAGAGTTTATCAGATTGTCAGTTGTGGCCTGTGGAATGTTGGTCCACTCCTCTTCAAAGGCTGTTATGGACGAAGAACACAGGTGCATTTTATTGATGGCATTTTGAATGCACAGAGATACCGTGATGAGATCCTGAGGCCCATTGTTGTGCCATACATCCATGAACATCACCTCATGTTTCAGCAAGATAATGCACGGCCCCATGTTGCAAGGATCTGTACACAATTCTTGGAAGCTGCAAATGTCCCAGTTCTTGCATGGCCAGCATACTCACCGGACATGTCACCCATTGAGCATGTTTGGGATGTGCTTGACCGGCGTATACGACAGCGTGTACCAGCTCCCACTAATATCCAGCAACTTCGCACAGCCATTGAAGAGGAGTGGACCAACATTCCACAGGCCACAACTGACAATCTGATAAACTCTATGCGAAGAAGATGTGTTGCACTGCATGAGGCAAATGGTGGTCACACCAGATACTGACTGGTTCTGAGTCCCCAGACCCCCAATAAAGCAAAAAAAATGCACATTTCGGGGTGGCCTTTTATTGTGGGCAGTCTGGGGCGCACCTGTGCACTGGTCATGATGTCGGATCGGCATCTTGATGTGGCGCACCTGTGAGGTGGGGTGGATTGTCTCGGCGGGGCAGAGGTGCTCGCTGTCACACATTTGGACAGATTTGTGAACAATGTTTGAGAGAAATGGTAGTGTTGTGTATCTGGAGTGAATTTTGGATCTTTGGGTCCATCTCAGGAAAAATGGGAGCAAAAACAAAAGTGTTGCGTTTATATTTTTGTTGAGTATATTTTCGCATGACGAGAAGAACGTTTGTGTACATTTGTGAGAGCCTACTTGTACCACTCTCGCTGGAGGAAACACGCCCAGGTCGGATGAACGCGACCTGGCCGTTCAGACTGAAGTCGCATGCCAAAAGATCGGATATGTATCGGTTTTAGGACCACACATCTTGGGCAACGTTCACACTACAGCCTGAAGTGACCCAAATCAGATTTTTTTCACCCCATGTGACTTTAAAAATAAACTCACTCGAAAAGTCAATATTTGCCATGTCTAACAGGTCATTCTAAAATGGACTAGAATGCAGGAAATCACATCTAAAATAAAGGTTGAGCACCCCTGCTTTACGTGAAATGTTCTAGTTGGCGTTTGAGTTCAGAAAGTACGATTGCGAGATAGGGCCATGAGTCTCTCACCAGCTCCTGCTCCAGTTCTCCCGTCCCCAGGTACAGAGAGGCCATCACCACTCTCTTCTGAGCAGTCCTGATCCGAGCCTGAAAAAAACACCAGGAAGAAGAATTACACCGTTTAATCCATTTAAATCAGGCTCATAACCAAATCCAAAGAGGAAAATATTGCAGAATCAATATGAACATTTAGTGTGGATATAAGTGAATTTGAATATAACGGTAAATGGTCACATGGTTATGGTTATACAACGCTTTTCCACCTTCAAGGAACATCCAAGAAAACACTCAGCCAGTCCTTTCGGTACAAATGAAAAATAAAAACGCTCCCGTGATGTGCCGCCAGCCACAGGAGGTGCCAACAGCTGCCTGGCGCTTCGTTGTGACGGCGTTTACAGCGACGCCAGCTCCCACTGGATGAATATTGTGATTTAAAATGTGCAGATTATAAATTTACTCTGTCAACAGTTTGTTTCTATGGATATGCCATTTCTCTGCCTGGAATGTTCCACAGTGTGACATTAAACAGCTCTACTTTACTTTTATTCGATTACAAGTGGTTTTAGAGCTCAAAAATACCTATAAAAAACAGGCGTTCTGACTGTGAGCGGGGTCGCTTCTCTACAGATCTGACCTGTAACTTGGTCTGATTTGGTCTCCATGAAGATAGAAAGGTTTAATGCCATACTGTGGAACATTCCAAAGTAAAGAGAAGTAGTAGTAAAGTAGAAGTAATAACATCTCCAAAGAGAAAAGTATCTGATGGACCCTCCAACTGAAAAAGGTTACACAATGCATCTTTAAGTCAGGAGCATGATTTAAACCTGAATTTGAATTTGTGTGAACATTTTGTGCTTTTAAATAAAATCAAACTGAAATTACCAATTACCAAAAAGTGTGTTTATTTTGCCACAGTTCCAACTTTACTAGAATGATTTTTTATTATTTTATTCTATTTAGTGCTGTCAGGCGATTAAAAAAATAATCTAATTAATTACAGGATTTGTAATTAATTAATCACATTTTAATTATTTTTTTATTGTGCTCTCCCACAGTGCAAAAAAGGTGTCAAACATGCGTGAAAAAATATTTACAGTGGTACACTGAAAAGACTGCAGACTTCCCCTTAAAGTCTTTCAGTCTTTCACTCGTTCTTTCTCTCCGTGCACGTTACCTCCGCTGTAACCAAGACAAGACTGCTGGCAGACCTGCAGAGTGCACCTGTATACCCCCATTCCCCCTCCCACATTACAGAACATTCATTCAAAAGCTCATTTACACCATTCCACTATTAAATGGTGAATATTTCTGGTGCCAAAAGGTGAGCACGTACAGTAGCTTTCATGCAACGTCAATAAATAATATACAAAGCGTCAAATATACAGAGAATACAAATAATTACCCGTGCAAATTACTCATGGCTCACATGACCCCCGGAACCCGCGAAACTGAAGGATTTAAACTCCCAGTGCAGATGTGTCCGGGTAGATCGCACCGCGGGAGGGGGGAGGAGGAGGCAGCGCGCGGGGAAGTAAATGATCGAGTTTAGCGTGATTTGGATGGGCAAAACTGGCGCTTCTAAGTGTGCAACCCAAGTCGCGGCCGAACACGCTGGAGAGGTTATGGGAGTTAGTTTATGGTTGATAATGAAAAGGGTTCGGCGTGCGGAGCAGCAGATAAGGAAACAGGCGCACGCGTCTTCGCGTGCTCTCCCCGGGGACAACGCTCCGTCACATTTTTATAAATAAACTCACCATTCAAAGGCCCTGCACGCCAAATTTAAAATGTGCGCATTGAATTGCCGCTCATAATTAATTGCGTTAATTTTTATAACGCGTTAATTAGCGGTGTAATTAATTTATCTAATTAGCTCATTAAACTTACAGCCCTAATTCTATTATTTAAAGTTAAACTATGTAATTTACACCTTTCCCTGGAACGTTACACAATGTCATTAAAATGCAAACAATAAAGACAAGATAAAACAACAAATAAAAATGGTTCACTTCACACCCACACACATAAACCTACACACACACACACATGCATGCACACATAAACCTACACACACACACACACATAAACCTACACACACACACACATGCACGCACACACTCACATACACACACACACACACACACACATAAACCTACACACACACACATGCACGCACTCACATACACACACACAGACACTCACATAAACCTACACACGCACACACACACATAAACCTACACACACATACACATGCACGCACACACTCACATACACCGACACACATACCCACACACACACACATACGCACACACATGCACAACACAAACGCACATACACACGCACACACTCACATACACCCACACACATACACACACACACATACACACGCACACACACACACACACCCACACACACACACACACACACCCACACACACACACACACACCCACACACACACACTTGGCTGTAACAGTTGCTGTAACTTGATCCAAATGGAGATGAGTGCCAAGAACATTCAGCACATGTTACCGCCATAAACACGAGACACGCCCACTTCCCCTCAGCGTCTTATTCTGAATCATGTGACCAGGACGTAAAGATGCACTGTGGAACTTTTCTGCTGGAGGGTGCGTCAAACGCTTTTCTCCATGGAGCTGTTATTTCTTTGTCTGGCATGTTCCACAGTATGGCATTAAACCTTTCTATCATCATGGAGACCAAACCAGACCAAGTTACAGGTCAGATCAGTGGATAGGCGAACCCGCTCACAGTCAGAATGTCTGTTTTCCTAGATATTTTTGAGCTCTAAAACCACCTGTGATTGAATAAATGTAAAGTAGAGCTGTTTAATGTCACACTGTGGAACATTCCAGTGACGTATCCACAGAAACAAGTAGGTGACAGTCCCCCAACCGAAAAGTTACATAGTGCACCTTTAAACTACAGGTTAAATAAGGACTAAACCAGGACCAAAAACCAAAACGAGGACTGAAGCAGGACTAAACCAGGACACAATACTAGTCCTGGATCAGGACTAGACCAAGCTCAATTATATCACATTATTCTACATCAAGGCTGAGTTAAAACTGTAACTGTGTACACACAATTTTGGACCTGGTTTTGGACCTGGTTTAGTGAAAAGGAGGAGACAGGTTAACCACTCTGCCACCTGGTTTCGTCTTGGGTTAATCCTGGTTTAATCCTGGTTTAGTCCTGGTTCTTTCCTGGTTTAACTATTGGTTAAACTATTTCTGTATTTTGTTATTTTTTGAGAATGTTTTTATGTAAATATCACCTGGACTGGGAGCCATTTTGTCCACTGTGGTCCAAAGAAAGAAAAATGATCTGACGAAGGCTTTTTGCCGAAACATTATCTAAAAATTTTTTAAAAGCTATCATATCAGCCATCTGAGTGTGCTATGCATTTTTTTCACTTTTCAGTCCTTGTTTAGACCTGGTTTAGACCTGGTTTGACCTGGTTTAGACCTGGTTTAGACCTGGTTTAGACCTGGTTTAGACCTGGTTTAGACCTGGTTTAGACCTGGTTTAGACCTGGTTTAGACCTGGTTTAGACCCGGTTTAGACCCGGTTTAGATGTGAAACGAGGAGACAGGCTCATCACACTGTAGCTTCAGTTTTAAATATCACTTTCACAACCTCATAATGAAGATGACGGTCATGAGAACATCGGAGTGTCAAAACTATAATCACTGTTATTACAGACGTACAGAGTCCCACCTCACACTCAGGCTCCTGTTCTCAAGTGGTTTGGGGAGTGGTTTGTTTGTAACTGCTTTTGTGTGTCAGATCCTGAAAACACAAACAAATGTGTCTGTGTGTTTGTCAGTGGAGATCAGGAGATAGATACGTTATTGACAGTGTTGGGAGTAACTCGTTACAAAAGTAATGAATTACTGTAATGCACTACTTTTTGGTGTAACGCATTAATGTAACGCATTACAGGGAAGAAAATCGATAATATATTACTCGTTACAATGCCAGTACAATGCATTTTTAACCTGCTTTGTTTTTGTGGGTTTTGCGTTTTCTTCATACAAAGTTTGCGGATCACCGCGAGATCAGCTACTGAATCTGATAAGTCCGCGCAGAACATTACATTTCATACAAAGTTCCGCGAGATCAGCTAGTGATATAAAAGTCTGTGCAGACCATTCCATTTCCTTTTACTTCGTCTCAAACTGGCAGACTGACAAAAGATGACAGAACCAGAAGAATCGGATAGTGCTAGCTCCTTTTCAAGATGGGCATACGCCCACTACTTTCACTTCGTTCAAAATAAGGACTTCAAGAACATTTTAGTTAAATGCACACTGTGTGTGAATCCCAAACCTCTTTCCACGTCGAAATGCAGTACAAGCAATTTGACGAAGCACTTGCAGAGGTGCCATAGCACCACGAAATTAGTTAGGAAAGGAGGGGATGGGACAGGGAACGATACAGCCCCAACAAAGCAGCCGAAACTGATGTTGACCCGACCAGAGAATCTCCAGCCACGAGAGGTGCTGGAGTGCATGGTAAGGTGTGGCAAGAAGGGAAAGGACGATTTATCTTTTGGTATTGTAACCTGGTTTAGAAGCAATTTTGAACATGTTGGTTTTCATCCTGCAGGCTCCCAAAACCTCCTGGACCTGGTTTAGTCCTGATTTTGAACCTGGTTTAGTCCTGATTTTGAACCTGGTTTTGACCTGGTTTTGAACCTGGTTTAGACTTGATTTTGGACCTGGTTTAGACCTGATTTTGGACCTGGTTTAGACCTGATTTTGGACCTGGTTTAGACCGACCTGATTTTGGACCTGGTTTAGACCTGATTTTGAACCTGATTTAGTCCTAGTTTTGAACCTGGTTTAGTCCTCCTGATTTTAGACCTGGTTCAGTCCTGATTTTAGACCTGGTTTAGTCCTGATTTTGAACCTGGTTTAGAACTGGTTTTGGACCTGGTTTAGACTTGATTTTGGACCTGGTTTAGACCTGGTTTTGAACCTGGTTTAGTCCTGGTTTTGAACCTGGTTTAGTCCTCCTGATTTTAGACCTGGTTTAGTCCTGATTTTGAACCTGGTTTCGTCCCGATTTTGGACCTGGTTTAGTCCTGATTTTGGACCCGATTTAGTTCTGGATTTGAACCCGGTTTAGTCCTGGTTTTGAACCTGGTTTTGGACCTGTTTTAGTCCTAGTTTCATTCTGGTCTAGACCTGGTTTTGGAACTTGTTTAGTCCTGGTTTGGTCCTGATTTAGGTCCTGGTTTAAAGATGCACTGTGGAAAGTTTCTGCTGTGGAGGGTCCATCAAACGCTTTTCTCCATGGAGATGTTATTTCTTTGTCTGGGATGTTCCACAGTATGGCATTAAACCTTTCTATCTTCATGGAGACCAAACCAGACCAAGTTACAGGTCAGATCTGTGGAGAGGCGACCCCGCTCACAGTCAGAATGTTTGGGTTTTTTGAGCTATAAAACCACCTGTAGTAGAGTAAATGTAAGATAGAGCTGTTTAATGTCACACTGTGGAACATTCCAAGCAGAGAAATTACATCTCCATAGAAACAAGCAGGTGATGTTCCCCCGAATCGAAAAGTTACATTAACTTCCTTGTGGGTTAGACTCTGTCTGATGAGTCCTTAAATAACAGATTAAATGAGGACTAAAACTAAGGTCAAACCAGGACTGAAGCAGGACTGAAGCAGGGCTGAAGCAGGGCTGAAGCAGGGCTAAACCAGGTCTAAACCAGGTCTAAACCAGGTCTAAACCAGGTCTAAATCAGGTCTAAATCAGGACTAAACCAGGACTAAACCAGGACTAAACCAGGTCTAAACCAGGTCTAAACCAGGTCTAAACCAGGTCTAAACCAGGTCTAAACCAGGTCTAAACCAGGACTAAACCAGGACTAAACCAGGACTAAACCAGGACTAAACCAGGACTAAACCAGGACTGAAGCGGGACTAAATCAGGACAAAATACTAGTACTGGATTTTGAACCTGGTTTAGTCCTGATTTTGGACCTGGTTTAGACCTGACTTTGGACCTGGTTTAGTCCTGATTTTAGACTTGGCTTAAACCTGACTTTGGACCTGGTTTAGTCCTGATTTTAGACGTGGCTTAAAGGTGCATTGTGTAAGTTTTCTGGTGGAGGGTCTGTCAAATGCTTTAAATGATCCTGATATTTTTATTTTGCCATTTTTTCCGTAAATAAATTGAACTTGGCTCCAAATTCGCCCCTGTAACTTCAGCATCGATGAGCTTCATTTGACTGGAGCGCTATGGGTGACGGCACACTCGTTGAGTCCGCTTCTTTACACATTTTCTTTACACATTTCGCTCAAACACATGGGGGAAAAAAAGGCAGAGGCTCTTCAAGTTGTGTTTAAATCCTGCGTTATCGCTCATTTCGAGTTAGTTCGTGGAAAATGAGGGAGGAGACGGCTCAGATTCTTTGCAGACTCGTTCTTCGACTCTCCCATCATGTACAGTTACAGTAAATCATAACTGTAACTGGAGCCAAATTACTACTTCACATGAGACAGTGATAATATCTGTGTAGTGTGTACACAAACTTTCGCTGGTCTGACTGTTACCTAAAACTCTGTGATCATGTAACTTTATTTTATTACAGAATGAGTTGTACGAATTTCAATTGAGTTTCTGTACGAGTAGCGGCCAGGTGAGATTAAAGGGACTGGACCAGATGTTTCCGCGTGCATTTGTGAGGAAAACTGCCTTGCAAAAGTTAAAATGTGCATCGTGCAACTCCGGCCGTCAAATACTTTTCTCTGTGGAGATGTTATTGCTTTGTCTGGGATGTGGAGACTCAACCAGACCAAGTTACAAGTTACAGGTCAGATCTGTGGAGAGGCGACCCCGCTCACAGTCAGAATGTCACTTTGTTTTTCTAGGTATTTTTGAGGTCTAAAACCACCTGTAATTGAATAAATGTAAAGTAGAGCGGTTTAAAGGGATAGTTCGGGTTTTTTGATGTGAATCTGTATGGCGTCCCCTTCAGCAGTGTCGTGCATTAACACTGACTTACCCCTGACAGTGTCCTCTGAGCCGAGTTCTGCCCCGGTTCTGGCGCTGACGAAAGTAGTTCCGGCAAGTTAGCCAGGACCGTTAATAAAGCTTGTTTTTCTTCTCAAAACAATATTTGTCCAAAAAGTGATATATTTGCATCACAAAACAGTTGTCCACGAAAAAGTCAGAAGTCATAATCACTTGGTGCTATTTTCTCTCGAGTCGTATCACTGCGCGCCTATCATTATTAATATGATCCTGTTCACTTGTATGCAGGGTTGGGAGAGTTACTTTAGAAATGTATTCTGGTGCAGTTACTAGTTCCCCCTTAAAATATGTATTCAGTAACGTAATCCAAGAACCATAATATTAAACTAATGCAACTTGATTACTTTCAATTACTTTTGGATGACTTTAACACCAAATATCCGATAACAACAAGAAAACAATACAATTTTGTGCATTATAAAAGAAACTGAGGAAAGCTAATTTGAACAGTAGTTTATAGTCCTACAATGAAAGTGCACAAGTCTTCTTTAAAAATAAAATGTTGAAATTTCCACCCGCTAAATGCATTTTTCTCAGTCAAAGCCATTCCAGTTGCAAGTTTGTTCCATAGTACTGCCATAGTGTGCGCGCATGTCTGTACCACAGTTTGTTCTGATTTCCCTCCATCTCCTTGCCTGGAAGAATCCATGACTCATCGTTGTACCAGCGGATGAGTCTGGTAACGCTTGGTCCAGAATACGCTGCGGTTGTGCTTAGACAGACAGCTAAGTGAGCCAATCAGAGATTGCGCCATCTTGATTCAAAACTGAGGAGGAACATCCGCTGCCTAAGAGTGACGTTGCGGGCAAAGGCGGGTGCACTGACGTCACCATCTTTGAACGAATCAGAATCGCGGAGTCCGTTTTTAACCGGAGGAGCGAGGGTGGAGCGAGGGTGTTCAAATGGTATCGCGCTGTAGCAAATACAGAGAGATATCATTTGGCTGGCCAGGTTATCCATCTCCATCTTTAAATGAAAAAAATTAAATAACATAAAATGCTTTCAAATTGTAATCCTGCTAAATAATCCCCATTTTATCCAAATGTACCTGTAATCTGAGTACGTCTTCTTTCCTTGTAACTGTAGCGGAATACAGTTCCCTTTTTTTTTGCATCCTTTTACTTAACACCGTTCCATGTATTCTGTTACTCCCCAGGCTTGCTTGTAAGTGGCGATGTTTACAAGTGAACAGACTAATAAAAATAACAGGCACGCAGTGATACGACTCGAGAGAAAATAGCACAAGCGATTATGACTTCTGACTTTTTTGTGTGCAACTGTTTCATGATGCAAATATATCACATTGTTTTGAGAAGAAAAACAAGCTTTATTAACTGTCCCCGCTAACTTGCCTAAACTACTTTCGTGACCTACAGAACCAGAGCAGAACTCGGCTCAGAGGACGCTGTCAGGGGTAAGTCAGTGTTAATGCACGACACTGCTGAAGGGGACGCCATACAGATTCACATAAAAAAACCCAAACTATCCCTTTAATGCAGTGCTTCTCAAATAGTGGGGCGGGTCCCCCTGGGGGGCATGGTGTGATGCCAGGGGGGGGCGCGTGTGACCCTGGGAAACATGCTTTTTTTGCCGTACTGTTCTAGAACTAAGTGTAATTGCACATCGACAACAGTAGTTGGCAGTGGCTCTCATTGTCGCTCTGGGGCAGGGGTCGGCAACTTAAAGGAAAAGTTATTTTACAATCTGAGCCTTTTTTCGGTAATAAAACAAGTCGTTTGACTCACCCATATCACGTTCGTGTCATTTGGAGCTGTTTGAAGAAAGTTTTGTAGCGTATCCGTTAGCATGAGTATTCGGGGCCTTACTTTGCGGTCTCCAAATAACACAAACTAGCACTTTTCAAATCATAGAAGCCCGATGTCTTAATGTAAGATTTTGTTTGAAGCAAAAGTGGCCTGTAATCCGAGATTTAGCCATAGTTTCGAGTAGATGAGGACGCCAGTGCGCATGCGCGGACTGTGCTATCAGCTCCCGGGACCCAAACATGAAACGCAAAGCTAAAAACTATGGATAAATCTCGGATTACAGGCCACTTTTGCTTTAGTCCGACAGAAGCTGACGCATCAGCGGCACAAGGAGAGAGCGTTTTTTTTTTTTCTTTTTTTAGCGCTTTTAAAACCACATGGCTTATTTGCATAAACTAAGTTTGGTTTCTGTAAAAGGTAAACAAATGTGCGCAAATCTGCATTAAAAACACATTAATATTTGAGTCCTCAGTGCAAAAAGACAGTGCAGTCTTTGTTGTAAGTTTCTTTCTATTTTTGTTTTTAATGTTAATAAAGGATACAGTGTTATGCAGAAGTGTACTAATAACAATTTTCTAGACAAATAATACTATTTATAGTCGCGCGCAGGAAAGGGGGCGTGAAATTTTTTCTTCTTCCTAGGGGGGGCGTCACAGAAAATAATTGAGAAGCACTGCTTTAAAGTCATACTGTGGGATAGTCCAGGCAGAGCAGTGACATCTGCATAGAAACAAGCAGGTTCGATACATTTTTAGTGTTGATACCTGCAAAAAATGTCCACTGTGTATGTGCCATCTGCATCTAATTACAAAGTTTTTCATCTTCTGATAATAAAGAATGTGTGGTTGTTGTTTTGAGCTTTATTGTGATGGCAAAACTCCACTCCGGGTTCTGAGGGCCTGTATTTCACTGTATGTTCTAATGTAGTTTCCTCATCACAAACAGACCTGGAGTCGTGTTTTGTTTAATGCACAAACCCTGCATATTTAGGCTGAGCTCAAACTGAAAATACTGTTCCACCTTGTGATGTCATGCGGTAATAATGTGTTTTTAAACTCCACACTTTAAACACCTTCACTAGAATCATTTGGATCGTTTCAGCCCTGGAATTGCCGAACTTTATTGAACTAAAGGTAAAAGGAGCTGTTCACTTGAAAACTACCACTTCATGACATCACAAGGTGGAACAGAGCGTTTTGTGATGTAAACAGACGAATAATAAAGAGTTACTGAAACAAAACACAACTCCAGGTCTGTTTTTGAGAAGATAACAGAATTAGAACATGACTAAAAGTTCACAGGAGTCAATTTTGTGTAATGTCAGACTTTTAAAACAGGGACAGGCCCTTAAAAAATACTACGAATACTACGAATACTGCAGTTACTACAGTTACTACAATTACGGCCTTTACACAGGTGTCCCACCCACCTTCATGGTCTGGTAGAACTGGTCCGGGGAGGTGAGTATGTGTATGTGTGTTCCTGGTACTCTGAAGGCGGGCACGTGCTGGGACATCCATGTGAAGTGAGGACAGGGGCCCTCGCTGGAGCCCTGTGCCCCGGGCGAGCCCTGGGACCTGGGGACGCGACGGGGAGCGGGGTCGGCCTCTGCCAGGAGAGGAGCCAGGAGCAGCACGGAGGACCTGGACGACACAGGGAAATACTGTGAAGCACTGTGTGATACTGCAGCTGACGTCATTCCCCAGGGATGTGAGGCTAACTAGAGGCACTGCTCTGTCTGAGGCTTTGCCAAGACTTTAATCTCCTGATTTTAGACCTGGTTTAGTCCTGATTTTGAACCTGGTTTAGAACTGGTTTTGAACCTGGTTTTGACCTGGTTTTGAACCTGGTTTAGTCCTCCTGATTTTAGACCTAGTTTAGTCCTGATTTTAGACCTGGTTTAGTCCTGATTTTAGACCTAGTTTAGTCCTGATTTTAGACCTGGTTTAGTCCTGATTTTAGACCTAGTTTAGTCCTGATTTTGAACCTGGTTTCGTCCCTATTTTGTACCTGGTTTAGTCCTGATTTTGGACCCAATTTAATTCTGGTTTTGAACCCGGTTTAGTTCTGATTTTGGACCTGGTTTAGTCCTGATTTTGGACCTGGTTTAGTCCTGGTTTTGTTCTGGTCTAGACCTGGTTTTGGAACTTGTTTAGTCCCGGTGTGGTCCTGTTTTAGGTCCTGGTTTAAAGATGCACTGTGGAACTTTTCTGCTGTGGAGGTTCCGTCAAACGCTTTTCTCCATGGAGATGTTATTTCTGTCTGGAATGTTCCACAGTAAACCTTTCTATCTTCATGGAGACTAAACCAGACCAAGTTACAGGTCAGATCTGTGGAGAGGCGACCCCGCTCACAGTCAGAATGTTTGTTTTTTTGAGCTATAAAACCACCTGTAGTAGAGTAAATGTAAGATAGAGCTGTTTAATGTCACACTGTGGAACATTCCATATTTAACAACATATTTAACAAAATTGAAATATATTGAGGGATTATTGGTTTAACTCTTAGACTCTTGACTTGAATTGTCTGAATTGTGTGTACAGTGAGTGCTGGTTTTATGTACTTTTGTGTGATTGTTGTTGTACTTTTCCCCGTCCCTGATTTGACATCAAAACTGCCGAGGGACTGAAGATGGAAATTAGCCACGCTGGCTATAATCTTTACATATTTACATTTTAAATGTTCATTAGTATGTGCTGTCCCTTTACAAATAAATAAATACAAATACAAATACAAATTCCAAGCAGAGAAATTACATCTCCATAGAAACAAGCAGGTGACGTTCCCCCGAATCGAAAAGTTACATTAACTTCCTTGTGGGTTAGACTCTGTCTGATGAGTCCTTAAATAACAGGTTAAATGAGGACTAAAACTAAGGTCAAACCAGGACTGAACCAGGTCTAAACCAGGTCTAAACCAGGTCTAAACCAGGTCTAAACCAGGACTAAACCAGGACTAAACCAGGACTAAACCAGGACTAAACCAGGTCTAAACCAGGACTAAACCAGGACTAAACCAGGTCAACATTCTCCAGGGATGTGAGGCTAACTAGAGGCACTGCTCTGTCTGAGGCTTTGTTAAGACTTTAATCTGAGCTTCATTTCAACATAAACATGGACTATAAAGAACTGAACTATAATAATCAATGAGCTAATTTGTGATAACCAAGTCCCTCACAAATGACACTACAGTCAGAAGCAAAAAGGAGAAATTCAATTTTTCAACTGCACAAAAGTTTATTTGGTCGAATACATTTCGCAGCTCATCCAAGCCGCTTCTTCAGTTCTGGTCAGACGCTGGTGGACACTGCCTATATCTGCCTGAAGGGGGCGTTAACTACAATGAAATCACTTGTTTCACATTTTAAAAAAAACGATCCCTTTAAAGGTCCCATGGCATGAAATTTTCACTTTCTGAGGTTTTTGAACGTTAATGTGAGCTCCCCTACCCTGTTTAGGCCCCCCCCCCCATTGACTATTTGCGGTCCTTTTCTGCGTTACACAAAACCAGTGTTCAAAACGGGCGAGTTCGGACAAGGCGCCTTATTGACGTCAGATCGGCAAATGCAGCTCCAGCCCCTCCCTCTGTCTCCGCTCAGCGTCCCTGTATATCCCGCCCATAGAGTTTGGACTGTGAATGCGCTAGGCAATGCGAAATGCGTTTTTTTATTTGCCTGGAGGCACGTCCGAGTGTTTATAGGCTCGCAAGTCCTTTATCCGTGCCTCTGGACCTTTGAACAGCAGTGGTTTAATTTTATTTTATGTGGAAATGTGTTTATTTTTCAATGGAACTCTTCAACTCTCTCCCCCCGTGCAAAAACAAGGAAATGGATCAGCTGAGCGCTCAGAGCAGACAGCGGAGCGTTTAGCCACGCCCCCACCTTCTACTATTGGCCAGCTTTTTTCTCCTCATTTGCTTTCAAGCAACAACGCCCATTATAGAGTGTTCTGAGTGAGAAAAATTACTCTTTCTCAGCTTATCTCTGTTTCTCATGCACTGAGTGTTGATTTTGAAGAAGGATTCATTTACAGTATTAGGGAACCATTAAGGAGCCATATAAAAGCATCAAGACGTACCATGTCATGGGATCTTTAAAATAAATATAGACCAAATATTTCCATTTTATTCCCCCGTTTCTCTCACATCCTTCACATCCTTGTTTTACGTTTTTAATAAATGACTAAAAGGCTCCATCATTAAAACAATAAATACGCTTTGATTAGGGATGTCAACAATTAATCGATTAACGGTTAATTGTCGATTAAGACAATTAAATGCATTAATTGTAATTAACCGCGGACACGCGCACAAGGCAACCGCGCTGCGCCAAGCTCGACTCACAGCCGACCGCAGGCGCCAACGGCACTGCTCAGCAGCCCCGGGTGTACGCGCGAGGCGAGATTGAACCCGGAATGCGCGCCGCTGCTGCTGGTTTCGCCGCGGCCCGCACCCCGAGTCCCGCGCGGCTGGCCTGCGGCTCGGGGCTCGGGGCGCGGGCTGCGGCGAAACCAGCAGCGGCACGTGGTGGTTTAATCCTGGTCTAGTCCAGGTCTAGACCCGGTCGAGTCCCGGTCCAGTCCAGGTCCAGTCCAGGTCCAGACCTGGTTCAGACCTGGTCCAGTCCACGTTCAGTCCTGGTCTAGTCTCTTAGCCAATCAGGACAGAACACAATGTTACACTATAAAAAAATGTTACACTATAAAAAAAAAAATTGGATAGAGCGAGGGATTACTGTATTTTGTTATTCAGCATCAATACATTTGTCTGCTTTTTTACTAAGGAATAATTAATTGAGGAATATACAATATAATAATACTATGATATATTTTTGACTCAGTGTTATGTTACTATAGCTTATATTCTTAAAGACCCTATTGAAACACTAAAATTCAGGTGAAATACGCCGCTTATCAGTTAATCGTTAATCGATCGATAAGGTCAATCAACTATCAGTTAATGAATTAACCGATAATTTGCATCCCTAGCTTTTATTTGACCTGCTTTGATTTAAAAACACTAAATACCAGAGAGCCTGGAGGGGAGCAGCTTATCAAAAAGAAAACTTCTTTCACAGTTCAGTTATTTGATATTCAGGAGTTACCAGCAGTGAAATGAACGAGTCATGATGATTTCCCGTTTTCACCGTTTTACCACTAGGGGGCAGATAAACAGACGGCAGTTTTGATTTGTTGAGCTGTTTTTTTCGTTCTCTGGAATTCCTGGAACGATCCACATGAAACGAAAACGGGTGAAACAGAAACAAAGTTCAGCGTCTTCTCTGTCAGTGTAAATAAACAAAAGTGGAATTATTTTTCTGACAACCGCTTCAGAAAGTGGTGCCACAGTTCGACCACAAAGACGCGAGTGTGGTCAGGTGAAAGGACTTTAAAGGTGCACTGTGTAACTTTTCTACCAGGGGTCTGCCATCACAAAAATAGCTCCTGTTCAAATAATAGCCTGGTTTAGTCCTGGTTTAAGGTTTATCTTTAGTCCTGGTTTAAGGTTTACCTTCAGTCGTGGTTTAGTCCTGGTTTAGGGTTTAACTTTAGTCCTGGTTTAGGGTTTATCTTTATTCCGGGTTTAAGGTTTATCTTTAGTCCGGGTTTAAGGTTTAACTTTAGTCCTGGTTTAGTCCTGGTTTAGTCCTGGTTTAGTCCTGGTTTAGTCCTGGTTTAGTCCTGGTTTAGGGTTTAACTTTAGTCCTGGTTTAGGGTTTATCTTTATTCCGGATTTAAGGTTTATCTTTAGTCCGGGTTTAAGGTTTAACTTTAGTCCTGGTTTAGTCCTGGTTTAGGGTTTAACGTTAGTCCTGGTTTAGGGTTTAACGTTAGTCCTGGTTTAGGGTTTAACTTTAGTCCGGGTTTAAGGTTTAGCTTTAGTCTTGGTTTAGGCCTGGTTTAGTCCTGATTTAGGGTTTATCTTTAGTCCTGGTTTAGGGTTTAACTTTAGTCGTGGTTTAGGCCTGGTTTAGTCCTGGTCTTTGGTCCTGGTTTTAGTTATGATTTATTGTTTAAATTTAGTCCTGATTTAGTCCTGATTTAGTCCTGGTTTAGTCCTGGTTTAGTCCTGGTTTAGTCCTGGTTTAGTCCTGGTTTAGTCCTGGTTTAGGGTTTATATTTAGTTCCGGTTTAGTCCTGGTTTGGTCCTGGTCTTTGGTCCTGGTTTAGTCCTACTTTATGGTTTATCTTTAGTCCTGGGTTTTGTCCTGGTTTAGTCTTGGTATAGGATTTATCTTTAGGCCTGTTTAGTCCTGGTTTAGTGCTGGTTTAGTGCTGGTTTAGTGCTGGTTTAGTGCTGGTTTAGTGCTGGTTTAGTGTTTATCTTCAGTCTTGGTTTAGGGTTTATCTTTAGTCCTGGTTTAGTCCTGGTTTAGTCCTGGTTTAGTCCTGGTTTAGTCCTGGTTTAGTCCTGGTTTAGTCCTAGTATTAGTCGTGATTTATCGTTTAAATTTAGTCCTGATTTAGTCCTGAGTTTAGGGTTTATCTTTAGTCCTGGTTTAGGCCTGGTTTAGGGTTTATCTTTAGTTTTGGTTTAGGCCTGGTTTAGGGTTTATCTTTAGTCCTGGTTTAGGGTTTATCTTTAGTCATGGGTTTAGTCCTGGTTTAGGGTTTATCTTTAGTAGTGGGTTTAGTCCTGGTTTAGGGTTTATCTTTAGTAGTGGGTTTAGTCCTGGTTTAGTCTTGGTTTAGTCCTGGTTTAGGGTTTATCTTTAGTCCTGGTTTATGGTTTAAGTAGTGGTTTAGGTCTGGTTTAGTCCCAGTTTAGTCCTGGTCTTTGGTCCTGGTTTAGTCCCGACTTCATGGTTTATAATAAGTCCTGGGTTTTGTCCTGGTTTAGTCTTGGTTTAGGGTTTATCTTTAGTCCTGAGTTTAGTCCTGGTTTAGGGTTTATCTTTAGTCCTGGGTTTAGTCCTGGTTTGGTCCTAGTTTTAGGCATGATTTATGGTTTAACTAGTCCCGGTCTAGTCCTGGTTTAGTCCTGGGTTTAGCCCTGGTCTAGTCCTGGTTTAGGTCCTGGGTTTAGTCCTTGGTCCGCCACAAGCTTCATTTAAATTCGGTCACCTTAAGAAAAGGATCTGCAGAGGGGACCCGCTCACCCTAAGAATGCATGATTTTTTTAATTTTCACAATAAAACTCCTGTAAATGAATAAATGTGAGATTATTTTTAAGTTTAATGCCCTACTGTGGAATTTTCCAGTAATCCGAGATGAGCAGGTGGGGTACTTTTGACGTAACTGAATACAGTGAAAAAAAACACACAAAAAACAGGTCTAATCTCCAATCTCAAAGGGTTGTTCCAGTTTTATGGAAAGGTCAGATTAAACGTGTGACCTGCAAACTGAGACCGTGAAGGAGGTTACTGTGAATGGGTTTGGAACAGTTTGAACTCGCTGAAGAAAATGAAAGAATACATTTCCCACAGTGCACCGCTCCAGGACCTAGATTCAGTCTTTGTCACTGCTCCGGTACGAAAGAAAAGTCCAGACAGGGTGGAGTAGAGTTCAGACGTGTAGGTCAGTGGTTAAAGAGGTTATTACACACAAAGATACCACAGAGACCGGGTTTGGTCCGGTTTCCTTAGTCCTGGTTTAGTCTTGGTTTAGTCCTGCTTTGAGTCCTGGTTTCAGTCCTGGTTTCAGTCCTAGGCTAAGTCCTGTTTTAATCCTTGTCGAGTCCTGGTTTTAGTCCTCATTTGAGTCCTGGTTTCAGTCCTGGTTTTAGTCTTGGTTTTAGTCCTAGTTTCAGTCCTAGTTTCAGCCCTGGTTTTAGTCCTGGTTTTACTCCTGGTTTTAGTCCTGGTTTCAGTCCTGGTTTCAGTCCTGGTTTCAGTCCTGGTTTCAGTCCTGGTTTTAGTCCTGGTTTTAGTCCTCATTTCAGTCCTGGTTTCAGTCCTAGTTTCAGTCCTAGTTTCAGTCCTAGTTTTAGTCCTGGGTTCAGTCCTAGTTGAGTCCTGGTTTCAGTTCTAATTTCAGTCTTGGTTTTAGTCCTGGTTTCAGTCCTGGTTTCAGTCCTAGGCTAAGTCCTGTTTTAATCCTTGTTGAGTCCTCATTTGAGTTCTGGTTTCAGTCCTGATTTTAGTCCTCATTTGAGTCCTGGTTTCAGTCCTGATTTTAGTCCTCATTTGAGTCCTGGTTTCAGTCCTGATTTTAGTCCTCATTTGAGTCCTGGTTTCAGTCCTGGTTTTAGTCTTGGTTTCAGTCCTAGTTTCAGTCCTGATTTTAGTCCTGGTTTTAGTCCTCATTTTAGTCCTGGTTTTAGTCCTCATTTCAGTCCTGGTTTCAGTCCTGGTTTTAGTCCTCATTTTAGTCCTGGTTTTAGTCCTCATTTCAGTCCTCATTTCAGTCCTGGTTTTAGTCTTGGTTTTAGTCCTGGGTTCAGTCCTGGTTTCAGTCCTGGTTTCAGTCCTGGTTTCAGTCCTGGTTTCAGTCCTGGTTTTAGTCCTCATTTTAGTCCTGGTTTTAGTCCTCATTTCAGTCCTGGTTTTAGTCTTGGTTTTAGTCCTGGGTTCAGTCCTGGGTTCAGTCCTGGGTTCAGTCCTGGGTTCAGTCCTGGGTTCAGTCCTAGTTTCAGTCCTAGTTTCAGTCCTAGTTTCAGTCCTAATTTCAGTCTTGGTTTTAGTCCTGGTTTTAGTCTTGGTTTTAGTCTTGGTTTTAGTCCTGGGTTCAGTCCTGGTTTCAGTCCTGGTTTCAGTCCTGGTTTCAGTCCTGGTTTCAGTCCTAGTTTCAGTCCTAGTTTCAGTCCTAGTTTCAGTCCTAGTTTCAGTCCTGGGTTCAGTCCTGGGTTCAGTCCTGGGTTCAGTCCTGGGTTCAGTCCTGGCTTCAGTCCTGGGTTCAGTCCTGGGTTCAGTCCTGGGTTCAGTCCTGGGTTCAGTCCTAGTTTCAGTCTTGGTTTCAGTCCTGGGTTCAGTCCTGGGTTCAGTCCTGGTTTCAGTCCTAGTTTCAGTCCTAGTTTCAGTCCTAGTTTCAGTCCTAGTTTCAGTCCTAGTTTCAGTCCTGGTTTCAGTCTTGGTTTCAGTCTTGGTTTCAGTCCTGGGTTCAGTCCTGGGTTCAGTCCTGGTTTCAGTCCTGGTTTCAGTCCTGGTTTCAGTCCTGGTTTCAGTCCTGGTTTCAGTCCTAGTTTCAGTCCTAGTTTCAGTCCTAGTTTCAGTCCTAGTTTCAGTCCTAGTTTCAGTCTTGGTTTTAGTCCTGGTTTCAGTCCTCGTTTCAGTCCTCGTTTCAGTCCTCGTTTCAGTCCTCGTTTCAGTCCTAGCTGAGTCCTGGTTTATGGTTCATCTTTAGTCCTGGTTTAGTCCTGAAAATGTGCAAGAAAAGTTTGATGAAATACTGTGGAACATTCCTGAAAACTCCATGGAGACAAACCACCACCAGAAAAGTTACATAGTGTACCTTTAACTAATAAAAACTGTACTTGTTTTCAATGTAAATAAAATAATTAGAAACATCACATAAGAAATATAACATTTTTGGTCGATCACCATTAACCGATTAATCGACGACGAAAATAACTAAAAAGACACAGAGCGACTTTCACCACAACCACAACACTGAACTTTTCTGAAAAGATGAAGAAAAACAGAAGAACGTCTGCTGAAGTCGACCGTCCAAAACCACAAACCAAACGGGGAAATCCCTGTTTGTTCCACTCTGTCCACTTCAGAGAGAGTTTATGTCTGGATCCACTCGACCATCACAACTGTAAGTCCTGCTCAAACATCAGCCTGGTTTAGTCCTGGTTTAGTCCTGGTTAAGTCCTGGTTAAGTCCTGGTTAAGTCCTGGTTAAGTCCTGGTTAAGTCCTGGGTTTAGTCCTGGTTTAGTCCTGGTTTAGTCCTGGTTTAGTCCTGGTTTAGACCTGGTTAAGTCCTGGTTAAGTCCTGGTTAAGTCCTGATTTAGTGCTGGTTTAGTCCTGGTTAAGTCCTGGTTTAGGGTTTATATTTCATTCTGGTTTAGTCCTGGTTTAGTCCTGGTTAAGTCCTGGTTAAGTCCTGGTTAAGTCCTGGTTTATTGCTGGTTTAGTGCTGGTTCAGTTCTGGTTCAGTTCTGGTTTAGTCCTGGTTTAGTCCTGGTTAAGTCCTGGTTAAGTCCTGGTTTAGTCCTGGTTTAGTCCTGGTTTAGGGTTTATATTTCATTCTGGTTTAGTGCTGGTTTAGTCCTGGTTGTAGTCCTCGTTTCAGTCCGGGTTTTAGTCCTGGTTTCAGTCCTGGTTTTAGCCCTGGTTCCAGTCCTGGTTTTAGTCCTGGTTTAGTCCTGGTTTAGTCCTGGTTTAGTCCTGGTTTTAGTCCTGGTTTTAGTCCTGGTTTAGTCCTGGTTTAGTCCTGGTTTAGGGTTTATATTTCATTCTGGTTTTAGTCCTGGTTTAGTCCTGGTTTAGTCCTGGTTTAGGGTTTATATTTCATTCTGGTTTAGTCCTGGTTTAGTCCTGGTTTAGGGTTTATATTTCATTCTGGTTTTAGTCCTGGTTTAGTCCTGGTTTAGTCCTGGTTTAGGGTTTATATTTCATTCTGGTTTTAGTCCTGGTTTAGTCCTGGTTTAGGGTTTATATTTCATTCTGGTTTAGTCCTGGTTTAGTCCTGGTTTAAGGTTTATATTTCATTCTGGTTTTGTCCTGGTTTAGTCCTGATTTATTGCTGGTTTAGTGCTGGTTCAGTTCTGGTTTCGTCCTGGTTTCGTCCTGGTTTAGTCCTGGTTTCGTCCTGGTTTAGTCCTGGTTTCGTCCTGGTTTCGTCCTGGTTTAGGGTGTTTCTGGTCCGGTAAAATGCTTTATTACAGAGGGGAAGTGTGATTATGGTTTAATCTGGGAAGAACCATAAAAATAATAAACTTATATGGCACTTTCGTCATTATAAAATGAGACTGAGAAGTGTTTCATATTTTATTTACCAAAGCATGGCAATAAAGGTGCACTATGTAACTTATTTATACCTGCATGTTTCTATGGATACGTCATTGCTATTGCTCTGCCTGGAATGTTCCACAGTATGACTTTAAAACAGCTCTACTTTACATTTATTCAATCACAGGTGGTTTTACAGCTCAAAAATACCTAGAAAAAACAATTATTCTGACTGTGAGCGGGGTCGTCTCTCCACAGATCTGACCTGTAACTTGGTCTTGGTTTGGTCTCCATGAAGATAGAAAGGTTTAATGCCATACTGTGGAACATTTCAGACAAAGCAGTCACATAATGTTGCATGGAGAAAAGCGTTTGACGGACCCTCCACCAGAAAAGTTAAACAATGCAGCTTTAAACTAACTTACCTATCCCCGTGCAAACAGGCAGGTCAGGTTACAGGTCAGATCTGTGGGGAGGTGATCCCTGTAACTAAGTAAGAATGCATATTTTTGAATGTATTTTTGACCTGTAATTTAATAAAAAGATGGATAAGTTTAATGCCACACTATGGAACATTCCAGGCAAAGCGGCATTTTTATTTTTATTTTTTTACATTTGCGTCCATGTTTAAAGAAAATCACATTTGTACTACACTTTCTGAACATTTTTCACATATTTCACTTATGAGATTCTTTATGGCTGTAGTGTGGAACATTCTAGGCACATCTCCATGGAGACAAGCAGCACCCTCCACCAGAAAAGTTACACAGTGCACCTTTAAAGACGGGGAATTACGCAAACTCGATTTTTTGCAGCTTTCTCCTCTTGGTCGACTAAAGACGCGTCCGTTAGTCGACTAAAACTAGTACGTATCTGTGTATCTGACCCAAACTGCACTCACAAGACTCCACCTGCAGGGGGAGCTCTCGCAAAAACGTAAAAAGTACTAGGAAACAAAATGTATAAGGACAAATTAAAGCTGCATTGTGTAACTTTTCTGGTGGAGGGTCCATCAAATGCTTTTCTCCGTGGAGATGTTGTTGCTTTGTTTCAAAGTATGGCATTAAACTTTTTCTATCTTCATGGAGACCAAAACAGCTCCGCTAAAACAGTGAGAGATACAGGACTACATTCACACTATAATACTCCCTACAACTGTACAACAACAAATAATACTCCCTACAACTGTACGACAACGCACTTTTATGTAACAGATAATACTCCCTACAACTGTACAACAACTCACCTTATGTAACAGATAATACTCCCTACAACTGTACAACAGATAATACTCCCTACAACTGTACGACAACGCACTTTTATGTAACAGATAATACTCCCTACAACTGTACGACAACACACTTTTATGTAACCGATAATACTCCCTACAACTGTACAACAACAGATAATACTCCCTACAACTGTACAACAACAGATAATACTCCCTACAACTGTACGACAACACACTTTTATGTAACAGATAATACTCCCTACAACTGTACAACAACAGATAATACTCCCTACAACTGTACGACAACAGATAATACTCCCTACAACTGTACGACAACAGATAATACTCCCTACAACTGTACAACTCACTTTTATGTAACAGATAATACTCCCTACAACTGTACAACAACAGATAATACTCCCTACAACTGTACAACAACAGATAATACTCCCTGTACTGTACAACAATGCACACTTATGTAACAGATAATACTCCCTACAACTGTACAACAATGCACACTTATGTAACAGATAATACTCCCTACAACTGTACAACAATGCACACTTATGTAACAGATAATACTCCCTACAACTGTACAACAACTCACTTTTATGTCACAGATAATACTCCCTACAACTGTACGACAACAGATAATACTCCCTACAACTGTATACAGCTGTAATTGGATATTTTATTTGATATTATATTTTATATTTTATTACTTTTTCCCATTTTTTTCTGATTTGTACATAAACATTTATTATTGTTTTTTATTTTTATAATTCTGTCTCATTTAACACTGGTCTCTTGCTCTTTTTTTGTTATATATTATATTTGATGAGTGAGCTACTGTACCCAAATAATTTACCTTGTGGATCAATAAAGTTTGTCTAAGTCTAAACTAGATCAAGTTACGGGTCAGATCTGTGGAGAGGCGACCCCGCTCACAGTCACAATGTCGGTTTTTCTAGGTATTTTTTAGCTTTGAAACCACCTGTGATTGAATAAATGTAAAGTAGAGCTGTTTAACGTGACACTGTGGAACGTTCCAGGCAGAGCGATGGCGTATCCATAGAAACAAGCAGCAAAAAGTTACACAGTGCACCTTAAGCTATAAAAATGTAATACAAACTAAATTAAATTAAACTTGCGCACGACTAAAGGACGACAGCTTCAAAACCTACTTAGAGTTTCTCTAAGGTTCATACTTTGTTGTGGTTGGGGGTAATCTGCAGCAGTTAGACTTCGACTTAGACAAACTTTATTGATCCACAAGGGAAATTGTTTTGGGTACGGTAGCTCACTCATCAAATATAATATACAATATAAAACAGAGGGTAAAAGAACAAAAAGAAAAAATTGATCAGGGGTCGGCAACCTTTACTACTCAAAGAGCCATTTGGACCCGTTTCACACAGTAAAAAAAACACTGGGAGCCACAAAACCCTTTTGAAATTTAAAATAAAATAACACTGCATATAACGGCTTTTTTTTTTTTTTTTTTGCCTTTGTGCCATAGAATTACATTTTGAAAATGAACAAACTAAAATAAAATACATTTATTTAAATACAGTGGTCCCTTGCTATATCGAGGTTCACCTTTCGCAGCCTCGCTGTTTCGCAGATTTTTTTTTTATAGTGCATCAGCGCGCTTTGTGTTCTGCATCCCGATCTTTGTCAGTCATTCTCCTCCGTTTCTCCTGTACAGTACAGAATGCGTTCAGTTTGCCAAATTTATTTAAATGTTCGATCACGAGCAGTGTGACACCTGAGAGTGCACGGATGTGTTCTCACTACAGTTGTGTGTTTGAATGAGAAGCAGTCCGGCTGCACCAGGCTCCACTTTCAGCCCCAGTGCGTCCTTCTCTGGAGCATGAGGAAGGATGCGAAGACCAGGGACAGACTCAGAACTGGCTTCAACAGACCCAAAAAGAGCCGTTTCCTATGGAGCCAGTGACTCATATCTCCGCGCCCCTCGTGCATCCAGCCGGACTCCTGGAGCCGTGTGACCGGTGCGCACGGTGCAGAGCTGTAGAACCCACCCCCCCGGTCCACGGTCTGCGGGGCCGCTTGTAGGTGCAAATTGCCAGGGCCGATGATCCCAGTCCGTCACTGCTCTGAAGTGCTGTATGTTTGCAAGTTTTCTCCCCAACAAAACCCGCAACAGTGCAGCGGCGCCAGGTAACCTGGGAAATCCCAGGCTGCTTTCGTTTGTTCCGATATGGTCTGGTGTAAACCAGGCAAGGCGCCAGGTGAAATACACGCATATTTATACACGCAATATAAAGCTGACTACTTCACAGATTTCGCCTATCACGGCTAATTTCTACAACGTAACCCCTACGATAAACAAGGGACCATTGTACTGAGCGGCATCAGAGGGATCAAAGAGCCGCGGGTTGCCGACCCCTGAAATAGATGGAATAGCAACCAAAGAGCAATAGACCTGTGTCAGATGAGATACAATTATATACATAAGATAATGGTAATAAATATATATGTACAATCAGATTTAAATTAAGTAGTAGTAGTAGTAGTAGTAGTAGTAGTAGTAGTAGTAGTAGTAGTAGTAGTAGTAGTAGTAGTAGTAGTAGTAGTAGTAGTAGTAGTAGTAGTAGTAGTAGTAGTAGTAGTAGTAGTAGTAGTAGTAGTAGTAGTAGTTACCATGACAGATTCTACACAAGAGCAAACACTGTCAAATTCTGCCTAAAAACTCAAGAAAAAAATACAAAACGAATTTAAAGGGCACATTTTCAGGCGCCTGTGATCAGTCTGAGAGTTTCCCGTCCTGTTCAGGAGTTTGATTTTCAACAAAAACCTGACCGTGACAGACTGAACTTCCAGATAAGTCAGTCGATCTGGTCAGACCGTGTTAAAGATTAAAATCTCAAAAGCCTCGGACAGGGCATCCCTACAGTTTTTTGCCTGAGGCTTACGGTAAGACTCATTAATGGCACAACTGGTTCTAAAGCGGCGTGGTTTTTTTCCAGCGTGGTTTGGTATGTCCTCGTGGCGTTTCGCTCTGGTCATGTGAGATTCTTTAAATAATCTTCCTCATTATTTCACCGAATTCAATTTACCAGAAACAGACAGGCCCCTGTTCAAAACAAGAGCATCTTCGTTCCTTCTAACGCCCAACACGCCAAAACAAATAACCGAAATATGTGAAAAATGTTCACAGTGTTATTAGTATAAATCACATTTTCATTTAGCAAAGGGGGAAATCTTTAAAAAAAATGTTCCATAGTGTGGCATTAAACGTATCCATCTCACATTTATTAAATTACAAGTGTTTTTATTGCTCAAAAATGCATCGTTATTTACAGTTACAGGGTTCGCCTCTCCACAGATCTGAGCTGTTACCTGATCTAGCCTGGTTGTTTAATCTAGCCAAGTTAGTTTAATGCCATACTGTGGAACATTTCAGCAAAGTAATAAAGTGATAACAACTCCACTGAGACGAGCAAGAGGCATGTAACACCAGAAAAGTTACTGCACTTTCAAATTTCAAATAATAAGTTTATAAAAGGTCTTTCTAGTTATACGCAAAATTTGACCATAAACATACTATAATTCACTGGTACAATTTAAATGTTCTGATCCACATTCTAATGTCATTTCCTCCTCAAAAACAGACCTGGAGTGGTGTTTTGTTTCAGGGACTGTTTAAACGAGAACACTTACGGGTAAAAACGACAAAATATTTTATCGGAAGTGCCTTTCGTTTAGACTGTGACGGCGTTTTGGGGTATTAAAAACGCAAAAAACTAAACCGCCCTCCAAAGTGGAAAACTTGAACACGCTCCGCCGTAGCGTTTTCGCCTACACTGCCCAAGACGCAAAACTCTGGTCAAATCTGCTGACGTCGCGTACACGCTTACGTCACATCGGTCCATATATCAGTGTACTTTGTTTGGCAGGACTTCGTTGCGCCTTCGTTGTTTTGCCGTCTAACGTGGTCTGAAGCAACAGTTGAACTTCTTCATCTGACCACACGATTTTTTTTTTTCTACCGGTAGCCATGTTTTGTTTTGCTTTTCGCGGCGCAGATGAGAAGAAGGAAGATTCTACGCATGCGCAGCGGACATAGTGTTAATGTATCACAGCGCCACCTAGCCGCCTGGCATGCATACCCAATCCAATTCCACACACTTTTGCGTCACTGTATGCACGCAGATTTCCTCCCGAAAACGCTCGTCTAAACGCGGAATAAAAAGTGAAGACGCGACGCCACTTTTGCGTCTTCTGTTCAGACCGTCGTCATATAAACGTAGCCTTAATCACATTTTCATTTAGCAACGGGGGAAATGTAAAGGAAAAAAAAAAAATTCCATAGTGTGGCATTAAACGTATCCATCTCACATTTATTCAATTACAAGTGTTTTTATTGCTCAAAAATGCATCGTTATTTACAAATACAGGGTTCGCCTCTCCACAGATCTGAGCTGTTACCTGATCTAGCCTGGGTGAGTTGCCTGGTTGTCGGCATGGGGATAAACAAGTTAGTTTAATGCCATACTGTGGAACATTTCAGCAAAGCAATAAAGTAATAACAACTCCACTGAGACAAGCATGAGGCATGTAACACCAGAAAAGTTACTGGACTTTCAAATTTCAAATAATAATAGTTTATTTTAAAAAAATCGAGTTAAACGCAAAATTTCTTAACAAAATTTGACCAAAAATACATACTCTATTTGACTGGTACAATTTAAACGGCTCTCCTCCATGTTCTAATGTAGTTTCTTATCACAAACAGAAATGGAGTTGTGTCTGTTCCACCTTGTGATGTCATGCGGTAATACAGGAAGTGCTCCACTGTGTTTTTCAACTCCACACACCTTCATTAGAATCATTTGGATCATTTCAGCCCCGGAATTGCCGATCTCTACTGAGCTAAATTTCAAATGTAGTTGTTAACTTCTTGAGAAATAAAAACACAAAAGTTATTATATCAAGATTAGTCTCTGGTTTCGTGATCACGCCCATTTTGTTGTGTCTCTTGGCAAAGTTTTGGTTTTTCCTGGCACAGACCTTCAGTCATTTGCCATTTAAAACTTCCTGTTACATTTACAGACCTGTATAACCAGCCAAAGAAGACAGAACTAGAATAGTTTGTACTGTACTGTATCAATATCAATTAAGGAAATCACATGTTAACACGCTTCATTAATAGATTTAAATATTTTCCAATTAAAACCAGTTTAAACCTGTATTTTAAAGGTTAGGCAAAAATGTCAACGCACAAAATGATCTAAATACTCTTGTGATGCCACTGGAGTGCGTCATTATGCGGGTCAGGTTTATCAATTAATCTGGATTGCCACCGAGTTGCCATAGCGATGTAACCTGGGAAATCCCAGGCTGCTTTCGTTCGTTCCGATCTAAAAGACAGCCTGGCAACTAGGCTAAGCAAGATCTCCTGATTTTGGGAGCCAATCAGAGAGCGGGGAGGGGTGGAAAGACGGTCACGCGTACTACGTGACAAATGGAAACTTGTAGTTTGAACTGATAACTGACATGACTGGCTATGAGCTACGTATACGCCAAATGATAGACATTCGTAAAGCCCAATAAATGGCCATTGGCGATCGTAAACCACACCTCCGATACAAGATATTTAGTAGGTGGCTCCCAGACCATATATCACTGTGATATGGTCTGGTGTAAACCAGGCAAATAGCGATGCATTTTGGCTACGTTCAGACTGCAACCTGAAGTGACCCAAATCCGATTTTTTTTTTCGCCTCTATGCGACCTGTATCTGATCTTTTAATGACTTGGATATGTGGTCCTAAAACCAATACATCTCCGATCTTTTGACATGCGACTTCAGTCTGAACGGCCAGGTCGTATTCATCCGAACGTTATCAACAAGTGAGAGTGGTACAAGTAGGCGCTCACAAATGTACACAAACGTTCTTCTCGTCATGTGACAATCGTGTATGAAGTCCATGTCAGTGAAGCGGCGAAGCACATGGCAATCCCACCACTCTCAGCACCAACACGTTTCTTTCTACGGACGTTGCTGCCACTGCCCCACAAAACGCCAAGGCCAAAAACCTTCTCCTTCTCAATCGCTTCCTTAAAACAAATAAGTTGTGCATGTTCTGGCTCTGGTACGACAGAAACTTTAAAATCGCCGGGCGCTCAATGCTCGTGTCCATGTTTAGGCGACTTCCATAAACGCTGAGGTCGTTTTCACACCAGGAAAGTCAGATAGTTCACGTGGTTTTGTTTATAGATGTTAGTCCACTTGGGGAAAAACTGCAGTGTGAAAGCGAACCGCACCAAAATAAAATAAAATTTAAAAAAAATTGGTCCGGACCAAAGCAAGTGAACTATCCGACTTTCCTGGTGTGAAAACGACCTTAGTCTCGTGTCCTCCATGCGGGATACTTTTGGGGCGTTTAAATTTCACACTGGAGATCACGTACAAGTCGCATTTAACTGGAAATGTGAACAACCTCGCAAAAAAAAAATCGGATTTCACAAAAAAATCCAAAACGAGCTTTAAGCCCTGCAGTCTGAACGTAGCCTTAGTTCTAACCCAAAAAAAACATGCTCCATAGGTAAAAATCCTCCAGCTGAGGTCCTGACCAAGACTAGAAATAAGATCATGGAGATGGTCCCCGGGTCAAATGCAGAGGATCATTTCCCTACAGGAATAAATAAACGATAATAAAAAATAAATACATACATAAAATAATAAATAAAAAGATTTCTGCTGATCAAAATTCTGTGTCCGGAAAATCTGGGGAATTGACGGGGCTGGGAACCACAGGGTCCCTCGCAGTGGTGGAATGTAACAAAGTAGCAAATAAAAATAATAAATAAAAAGTAGTCAGTGAATTTCTATGTGCGATCAATAAAGTCTTATCTTAAAGTACTGTACTTTAGAAAAATTTAAGGTATCTGTACTTTACTGAAAGCTGCATTGTGTAACTTTTCTGGTGGAGGGTCCGTTAAACGCTTTTCTCCATGGAGATTTGTTATTGCTTTGTCTGGAATGTTCCACGGTATGGCATTAAACCTTTCTATCTTCACGGAGACCAAACCAGACCAAGTTACAAAAATATACAAATAAAACAGCTGGAAAAAAGGATGGATTCAATAGTTTCTACTGAACAAACTTCTGCACAAATCTGTAATAAAAATCACTACATTTGAACTTTATTAGCTCTCAAAATCTGTGAAATACTTTTACGTTTTACTCTTTAAGTACATTTTTAAACAGGTACTTCAATACTTTTACTCAAGTAGATTTTTTCATGTGATACTTTTACTAGTATTGCTCTGGTATCTGTACTTTTACTTGAGGGGGGTGGGATTAAATAAGTTTTCTTCTTTTCTTGTTTATTGTCATTTCTGTTATTGCACTTTTAAAAAGAATGTAAATTGCCTACTTGCCCAAAATTAATTAATTAATTAATTAATTAATTAAAATACAATAAAGTACATTTTCCACCATCTTGGACCCTCATGATTCAATACAATACTCGATACACGGCTCTTGATATGATATTATCATGTTATGGGGATACATGCGATAATCAATGTATTAGACATGATATATTGCTGTTTTTTAAGATACTTTTTATATTTCCTTGTTTTATTTTAATCATCATTTTCAGATTTTAATCATCAAAAAAGTGAATATGTCAAGTGTAGTTAATAAACAAATTCCGTTCCACTAAAAAAGGAACAAAATTGGAATGTGGTTACAAAAAAATAAATAAAAGTTACAAAAAAAATTACAAAAATTGCAGCATATATTTTTACACACCCCTAGTAATGGATAGTTCTTATTATTTGGGTCACATTATAATTGTAGGAACTAAAAATGTGGGGAAAAAGTGAAATGTGTAAAAAAAATAATAATAAATTTAAAAAAAATTAAATGTGTAAAAAAAAGTGAAATGTGTAAAAAAAACGTGAAATGTGTAAAAATGTGAAATGTGTAAAAAAAAGTGAAATGTGTAAAAAAAAGTGAAATGTGTAAAAAAGTGACTTGTGTAAAAAAGTTAAATGTGTAAAAAAAGTGAAATGTGTAAAAAAAGTGAAATGTGTAAAAAAAAGTGTGAAATGTATAAAAAAAGTGAAATGTATAAAAAAAAGTGAAGTGTGTAAAAAAAGTGAAATGTGTAAAAAAAAAGTGAAATGTGTAAAAAAACCGTGAAATGTGTAAAAAAAAGTGAAATGTGTAAAAAAAAGTGAATGTGTAAAAAAGTGAAATGTGTAAAAAAGTGAAATGTGTAAAAAAAGTGAAATGTGTAAAAAAGTGAAATGTGTAAAAAAGTAAAATGTGTAAAAAAAAAAGTGAAATGTGTAAAAAAAACGTGAAATGTGTAAGAAAAAAACGTGAAATGTGTTAAAAAAAAGTGAAATGTGTATAAAAAAGTGAAATGTGTCAGTTGTGGAATCAAAGTTAAAGGGACACTTTTCTGCTGGAGGGTTGGCTACCTATTTGTCTCCATGGAGATGTCATTGCTTTGCCTGGGATGTTCCACAGTATGGCATTAAACAAATGTATGTTGCATTTATTCAATCATGGGTGTTTTTATTCCTCAAAACTACATAAAAAACATGCATTATTAAAAGGAGCGGGCCCACTTCTCCACAGATCTGACCTAGTTGTAGTTTGGCCTGGCGATGCGGCCTGCTCGTCTCCATGGAGATTAAATTAAAGATAAATTATATGCCCTACTGTAACATTCCAGGAAACAACAATAAAATCTACATGGAGTCAAGGACATGGCGGACATACCAAAAAAGTTACACTATGCACCTTTAAAAGTATCAAAAGTATCGAAAATCAGATAATAATTTATACTAAAACTAGTATCAAATCTGAGCAGGTATTGATACTAAAAAACTCCCATTGTCAAGACAGAAATGAGCCTTTCCTGAAGCTTTAGAATGACCTTGAGCTCCAGAACAAGTAGAACACATAAACTAGAATACATCAAGGTTATAATAGTTTTGGATTTTTCACTATAGTTTAGTTTTGACTTTTTCCCTCTAATTCAGTTAGTTTTAATTTGTTTTTAGAGCGGCTCTATTAGTTTTTGTTTTTTTTCTAACTGCTCAGTTTTAGTTTAGTTTTTATTTGTTTTAATTTTTGGGTTATACTTTGGGTTATTTGTCAAGTGCAGGATTCAAAAAGAAAGTATTGTGTTCTCAAACTTACAACAAACAAATACAATTTTAAAACATTTATTCAGGTTTACCCCCACGACAACCAAAGCAGTCCACAAGCTGCAGCCTTAAGAGCAAAAACAAATAAAAATACACACCAAAACTTCTACGTTTACTAACTCCAAAAAAGGCCAAATCCAAAAGCGATTTATCTATCATTTCAGTTAGTTTTGTAAACAAACAATACACTTTCAATTAATGTTTTTTCTTTTAATTGTCCTAGTTTAATCCTGCTTTAGTTCTAGTTTAGTCCTGGTTTAGTTCTAGTTTAGTCCTGCTTTAATTCTAGTTTAGTCCTTGTTTAGGTCTAGTTTAGACCTGGTTTAGTTCTATTTTAGTCCTAGTTTAGTCCTGGTTTAGTGCTAGTTTTGTCCTTTTTTAGTTCTAATTTAGTCCTAGTTTAGTCCTTGCTTAGTCCTAGTTTAGTCCTGGTTTAGTCCTAGTTTAGTCCTAGTTTAGTCCTAGTTTAGTCCTAGTTTAGTCCTAGTTCAGTCCTGATTTAGTTCTAGTTTAGTCCTTGTTTAGTTTATCTATAATAGTCAGTTTTAGTTAGTTTTGTAAACACACAATACAGTTTCAATTATCGTTCTTTTTCCCCTTTTAATTGTTGTTTTTATTTCAGTAAACGAAAATATTTTTTCAATTTTAGTTTGCGTTTTTTCGTTCGTTTTCGATAATACAATAATAACCCTGGTATACGCCCATGGATTCAACCCTCCACAGCCCAAAACTTATCGTATTACAATGAAATAACAAAACAAAAAAAAACATTATTGCAAAGAAAACATGCAAACGATAAATCTGAGCTCTGAAATATATTAACGTTTGGGTTCTTTGTAAGACAACGCAGTAGGAGGTGTATTTACCTTGCGGACATGTTTGGGCTGCGAGCCGTCTTCAGAACTGTCCCTGGTCTGGTGGTGACGTGTCTTATATCAGCTGCTGCTACTTCCTGTGGGTGTGGTCAACCTGACGGACCAATCAGATCTCTCAGACTGACCCCACCCCCTGTCCCCGGTGGTCTCTGACTGACCACGCCCCCTACCTGGTCTCTGGAGGACGGCGTTCCGGGTGTGAGAGAAGACGAAGGGACCCTCATCTCGGTTGACGGTGTCCGAGCCCCGTTTTCTGATTTAAATGTGCATCGTGTAACTTTTCTGGAGGAGGGTCCATCAAATGCTTTCCTTCATCAAGATTTTATTCATATCTATCTTCACCAAGACCAAACCAGACCGAGTTACAGGTCTGATCTGTGGAGAGGCGATCCCGCTCACAGTCAGAATGTCTGTTTTTCTCGTTTTTGTTTTGTTTTTTGAGCTGTAAAACCACCTGCATCTACCACATGTCAAAACCAAGTCCGGTGACAGTTCTGAAGATGGCTTGCTGCCTAGCAACCCTCAGGATCTCAAGAGTGAATAATTAGGACAGTTGCCATGGTTACTATCAATTCAAAATATTAGATAAAATATTAGATCTTTTAAATTTTCAAACGTCCTCAAAATAGCATCTAACGGGAAACGGGAACGCGCAAGCCTCCCCTGCTCATCTCGTCTCGTTTAAGATACTTTTTATATTCCCTTGTTTTATTTTCATTTTATTTTAATCATCATTTTCAGATTTTAATCATCAAAAAAGTGAATATGTCAAGTGTATTTAATAAGCAACTTCCCTTTCATTAAAAATGGAACAAAATTGGAATGTGGTTACAAAGCAAATATTTTTACACACCCCTAGTAATGGATAGTTCTTATTATTTGGGTCACATTATAATTGTAGGAACTAAAAATGTGGAAAAAAGTGAAATAAATAGTAAAAAAAAAAAAAAAAAAGTGAAATATGTAAAAAAAAAAATAAAAAGTGAAATGTGTAAAAAAGTGAAATGTGTAAAAAAAAGTGAAATGTGTAAAAAAAAAAGTGAAATGTGTAAAAAAAGTGAAATGTGTAAAAAAAGTGAAATGTGTAAAAAAAGTGACATGTGTAAAAAAAAAAGTGAAATGTGTAAAAAAAATAAGTAAAATGTGTAAAAAAAAAAAAAGTGAAATGTGTTATTACTATGCCTTGTTCCACTAGTTACAGGTCACATCTGTGGAGAGGCGAGCCCATTTACAACAACTACATTAAGCTACAACGCGCGTTTTTCAGTGTGTACTTTGAGCAATAAAACAGATGAGTAAAAATGCAAGTTTGAAGCAACACTGTCAAACAATGCAAAACAAAGCAATAACATCTCCATGGAAACAAGCAGGTTACAGAGTGCATCTTTACCTCAACGACCGGACAATATCGCAACATTAATTTGATTATTTAAGGCAATCAAAGGTGAGAACTTTGTCACATTGAGCATACATTCAGACATTGTACACTGCTGTGAGTTATATGCACCATATCATATGCACCTTATCTCGTCCGTGATAATGAGATACTAAAGGGAACATTTAGTCTGAACATTGCGTAACATTTTGTAAAATCACTTTCACATGCATTTGTCCATTGTGTCCATTACTTTTTCATTGCATTTCTACAACTATTTGTATTAAAGATGCACTATGTAACTACTGCAACTACTACTACTACTATTACTACTGCTACAACTACAACAACAACTACTACTACTATACTACTACTACTGCTATTACTACTACTATACTACTACTACTGCAACTGCAACTGCAACTACTACTACTACTACTACTACTACTACTACTACTACTGCAACTGCAACTGCAACTGCTATTACTACTACTACATCTGTACAGGACTCATATATATACGGTAACTAGTACTACTATACTACTACTACTACTACAACTACAACTACTGCAACTACAACAATACTACTATATCTGTACAGAACTCCTACTACTACTGCTACTACTACTATTACCACTGCTACTACTACTACATCTGTACAGGACTCCTATATGTACAGTAACAACTACTGCTACTACTAGTATACTACTACTGCAATACTACTACCACATCTGTACAGAACTCCTACTACTACTACATCTGTGCAGAACTCCTCCTCCTACTACATCTGTGCAGAACTCCTCCTCCTCCTCCTACTACTACTACTACTACTACTACTACTACTACTACTACTACATCTGTGCAGAACTACTACTACTACTACTACTACCTGTTTTATTCTCCTGTATTCAAGACGTCAGTGCTCAGATTTACCCGTGTTCACTGCTCCCTGCACACGCTCACTGCTCTGTACTTTTCTTAATGATATGCGTAGGATTTGGCAGCATTGCATAGTAATGTTGATGAATGTAGTAATGAAAAAATATATATACTACTACTACATCTATTTGTATTAAAGGTGCACGATGTACTTTTCTGGTTGGGGGTCTGTCACCTGCTTGTTTCTATGGAGATGTCATCACTCTGCCTGGAATATTCCACAGTATGACATTAAACAACTCAGGTGGTAAGACAGGCATTCTGACTGTGAGCGGGGTCGCCTCTCCACAGATCTGACCTGTAACGTGGTCTGATTTGGTCTCCATGAAGACAGAAACGCTTAATGCCACACTGTGAAACATTTCAGACAAAGCAATAACATCTCCATGGAGAAAAGCGTTTGACAGACCCTTCAACTGAAAAGTTACACAATGCAGCTTTAAATAATACTGGCTTATAGAATGGTGAGATGTCATTGGTCTGCACATTATGTAACATTAGCGAAGTCAGTTAAAAATGTGTTTATAAAAATACTAGACGTTTGACATGCACTTTCTACAACTAATTAAGATTAAATTTAGACTAAAGTTTGTCTACAATCATCATATTTGCGTTGTTTTTATAATTTAGTGGGATAAACAGCCCCTCGGGACAGATTGTGCAGGGCATCCCCGTGTTTGTTATGGAGCATTCCCCGGATATTTCGCGGTCACACGGCCCCCACACGGCGCTCCCAGGCCCGGTTCGGATCTTACCCGCCTCCCCGGTCCTTGGCCCTGAAGAGGCGGTCCGTGATTCGGCTGAAGACCCCCGCCACGGCCGGAGAGGACACGGAGTACACGGAGTTCACCAGCCTCCTCCAGGACACGGGCGCCGCCATTACTGCTCCTCTGTCAGCCGCCTTAAAAAAAAAAAAAAACTTTATTGACAACGCAAAAACAAAATAAAGCAATTACGAACGAAATTAAATTATATTATTGCTAACGTGCTGTTTTAAAGTGGGCTGAAGATAATTACATTTATTTCAGTCGTTGATTTAATATTTTAATTAATACCAAAACAAAGAAATAGCACTCCAAGTGGTGGACTTTGTAACTGCAGGGTCACTAGCTCAACAGAACAGAACAGAATGTGCTGTTTTAGTGCTATGATATGCTGAGAGGAGGTGTTCTGAGTTTGCCATAAGAACTAATATAATTAAGTTTTTATTAAAGCAATAATTCAATTTAAGAAAAGCCCAGAGCCACAGGTTACATTCATGATTCAATTAAAAAATCTCATTGGTTAGACGGCAATGAGAGCATAGGCCTCCTTGAGTCACCACTAAGATAATTTTATCACCATACATTTCACGAGTAGGCTATTATTAGGCTGTTATTTACACTTAACAGTACCAATCAAGCAAACAATCTGTGTTTTTTTTAAGTGTATTGTATTTTGACCTATTATTTTTACATTTTGGCTACAATTAATTTATTCTTTATTTAATAGGGACAGTGCATATTAATGAACATCTGCAACATTGCAGTGTAAATACGGCAGATTATAGCAAGAATGCTAATTTCCATCCGTAGTCCCTAGGCAGGTGACACCACAGCAAAAACAATAAAAACAATGACAGCTGACAATAACACCAAAATTAAAACATTAAAACATTAAGCATTAAAACATCAAAACATTAAAAGTGTCGACAAGTCTGGTTTTCCTTTAGCCACTATTTCAAGTATGAAACAGTGGCTAAATGTCCAGTATGAATTTATAAGTGCTTGATGAAAGGAATGTTTTAATAAATAGCTTTAATAAATAAATAAAATGTCTTTTATGTAGCACTTCCATCCAGATGTTCAAAATCGTATTTACAATTTTGTGCATTATTCAGTGTTCCCACAATCAGTGAATAATAATAATAATCAGACTTATATAGCGCTTTTTTGCAAGCTTTAAAACAAATAAGAAGCAACACTGTAGAAAATGGGGGGAATCATGGGGGGAACACATTACACAAGTGAGTTTTTAGTAGTGATTTGAAGGCCTGCAGTGAGTCCAAGTTCCTGATGGATTGTGGCATTGAGTTCCAGAGGGAAGGGGGCGGCGGTAGCGAAGGTTTGGTCCCCCAAGGTCCGGTTTTGAGGGGAGTGAGGAGGTTGGTGTCGGCTGATCTGAGGCGGTGAGTGGGACAGTGCTGACGGAGGAGGTCGGTGAGATTGGGAGGGACCAGGTTATGGAGGGACTTGTAGGTGTTGAGGAGGACCTTGTATTATACGGGGAGCCAGTGGTGTTGCTTGAGGACAGGAGTGATGTGGTCTCTGGTGCGGATGCATTGCAGTTCTTGGAGGTGGGTGGAAGGGAGACGTGGTGGTAAACTACAGCAAAGGTGGTGGTAAACTGCTTGCCCAAAGACACAACAACAGTATTCCTCAGGGGGAGCTGGAATCGCCATTTGCTCTACCAGTGATGTTTATGTAGAGAGCGGGATTCGAACTATCAACCTTCAGATCAGCGAACCAGGCCCTGTCTCGTTGAGCTTCTGAGATGTGACGAGCTCGGGTTCTGATAGGGAAATTAGCGTCAAAATTCCAGGGAATATTCATGCCCAAATGTGTACGATGGATATGACAAAAGGTTATCAGATGTGATACTAAAAAGTGATGCTAAGTTTATGTTATTATGTTTATAAATGTGATGCCAAGTTTATGTTATTATGTTTACAAATGTAATGCTAAAATGTGATGCTAAGTTTATGTTATTATGTTTACAAATGTGATGCCATGTTTATGTTATTATGTTTACAAATGTGATGCTAAAATGTGATGCTAATTTTATGTTATTATGTTTACAAATGTGATGCCAAGTTTATGTTATTATGTTTACAAATGTAATGCTAAAATGTGATGCTAATTTTATGTTATTATGTTTACAAATGTAATGCTAAAATGTGATGCTAATTTTATGTTATTATGTTTACAAATGTGATCCCATGTTTATGTTATTATGTTTACAAATGTGATGCTAAAATGTGATGCTAATTTTATGCTATTATGTTTACAAATGTGATGCTAAAATGTGATGCTAATTTTATGTTATTATGTTTACAAATGTGATGCCAACTTTATGTTATTATGTTTACAAATGTAATGCTAAAATGTGATGCTAATTTTATGTTATTATGTTTACAAATGTGATGCTAAAATGTGATGCTAATTTTGTTATGTTTACAAATGTGATGCTCAGTTTATGTTATATTTACCTGTATTCCATAAAAAGACAAATCACTCTAGACACTTTAAAAACTGCTGCTAAGGACTACTGTTGCACTGTTGCACATTTACTCCTGGAATTTTACTACTGTTGTACTGTTGTTTACTACTGTTATTGCACTGGAATTACTACTGTTACACATTTATTTTTATGTTTACTTTCAATGCACATTCTATTGCACATTACCATCTCACTGCTGTATCTTCCATTGCACATTTTGATGCACACTGCACATTTTTGGACATCTGTAAATAGGTATTTATTTATTCTGTTGCACTGCTTTCAGATTTTAGATCTTAGATTTTAGTTTTTAGAATTTTGTCTTAGATAGTTTTTGTTAGATAGTTTTGTTTCATTTTTTATGTTGTATTTTGTACACTGTCTTTTTGCACTACTTGGCCAGAGAGAAACGAAATTTCGATTCACTGTATGTTGAACACATATGGCAGAATTGCCAATAAAGCTGACTTTGATCTTTGATCTTTGATCTTTTGATGTTATTATGTGATGCTAAAATGTGATGCTAAGTTTATATTATTATGTTTACAAATGTGATGCTAAAATGTGATGCTAAGTTTATGTTATTATGTTTACAAATGTGATGCTAAAATGTGATGCTAAGTTTATGTTATTATGTTTACAAATGTGATGCTAAAATGTGATGCTAAGTTTATGTTATTATGTTTACAAATGTGATGTGAGCAGGCTGGATTGTGCTGTTTACTTCCTCCAGCTCCTCCGGGGGGACCCCAAGGCATTCCCAGGCCAGCCGGGAGACATAGTCCCTCCAGCGTCTCCTGGGTCTTCCTCGTGGCCTCCTTCCGGTGGGACATGCCCGAAACACCTCCTGAGGGAGGCGTCCAGGAGGCATCCGGAGCAGATGCCCGAGACACCTCAGCTGGCTCCTCTTGACGTGGAGAAGCAGCGGCTCTACTCCGAGCCCCTCCCGTGTGACCGAGCTCCTCACCCTATCTTTAAGGCAGCACCCAGCCACTCTGCGGAGGAAACTCATTTCGGCCGCTTGTATCCGCGATCTTGTCCTTTCGGTCATTACCCAGAGCTCATGACCATCGGTGAGGGGAGGAACGTAGATTGACCGGTAAATTGAGAGCTTCGCCTTTTGGCCCAGCTCCCTCTTCACCACAACAGTCCGGTACAGCGACCGCATCACTGCCGACGCTGCACCGATCCGCCTGTCAATCTCGCGCTCCATCCTCCCCTCACTCGTGAACAAGACCCTGAGATACTTGAACTTCTCCACTTGAGGCAAGGACTCCCCACCCACCCAGAGAGGGCAAGACACCTTTTTCCGGTTGAGAACCATAGCCTTGGATTTGGAAGAGCTCATCCTCATCCCAGCCGCTTTTAATAATGTTATAACTCCAAAAACACATAATAATCAATAACTGCAGCCGTTGCATCAGTCATTTGAATATTTGATGCACGATTTCAGCAGTTGAAGTAAATCCTGGTCCTTTGTATTACGTGACATTATTTTGTTTTGTTTGTGTAGGTGTTTGTTATGGTTCTTCTTATCATCTGTTCTGACTTCACGCTCAGATCAGTGTGACTTTAAAATGTGTTTTGTTCCACTTCACGCTTCATTATTTTAAATTCCTTCACTCCCCCACCCACATCTGCACAGGACACCTGTATGTACAGTAATACAGTTATAATACTACTACTACTACTACTACTACTGCTACTGCAACTACTACTACTACTACTACAACTAGGTGGAACAGAGCGTTTTGAGCTTTGGAGATGTAGACAGACTAATAATAAAGAGGTACTTAAACATGTGAATGAAACAAACACAACTCCATGTCTGTTTTTGAGGAGGAAACAACATTACAACATGGATTAAAACTTACATAAATCAAATTTGCATAATATAGGGCCGTTAAAATTAATTAAGGTTTAGTAGTTATAATTAAGTTGTATTTTAACACCGTAATTTGCGCCAGTTTTACAGCTTTAATTTGCCAATCTTTAGCCCATCTCCTCTGGCCGTTAAATTTATGTTATGTTTACAAATGTGATGTTAAAATGTGATGCTAAGTTTATGTTATGTTTACAAATGTGATACCAAAATGTGATGCTAAATTTATGTTATTATGTTTACAAATGTAGTGCTAATTTTATGTTATTATGTTTACAAATGTGGTGCTAAGTTTATGTTATTATGTTTACAAATGTGATGTTAAAATGTGATGCTAATTTTATGTTATTATGTTTACAAATGTGGTGCTAAGTTTATGTTATTATGTTTACAAATGTGATGCTAAAATGTGATGCTAAGTTTATGCTATGTTTACAAATGTGATACTAAAATGTGATGCTAAATTTATGTTATTATGTTTACAAATGTGGTGCTAATTTTATGTTATTATGTTTACAAATGTGGTGCTAAGTTTATGTTATTATGTTTACAAATGTGATGCTAAAATGTGATGCTAAGTTTATGCTATGTTTACAAATGTGATACTAAAATGTGATGCTAAATTTATGTTATTATGTTTACAAATGTGGTGCTAATTTTATGTTATTATGTTTACAAATGTGATGTTAAAATGTGATGCTAAGTTTATGTTATTATGTTTACAAATGTGGTGCTAATTTTATGTTATTATGTTTACAAATGTGATGCTAAAATGTGATGCTAAGTTTATGCTATGTTTACAAATGTGATACTAAAATGTGATGCTAAATTTATGTTATTATGTTTACAAATGTGGTGCTAATTTTATGTTATTATGTTTACAAATGTGGTGCTAATTTTATGTTATTATGTTTACAAATGTGATGCTAAAATGTGATGCTAATTTTATGTTATTATGTTTACAAATGTGATGCTAAAATGTGATGCTAACTTTATGTTATGTTTACAAATGTGATGTGAGCAGGCAGGATTATGCTGTTTACATGTGATTTTAATAATGTTATAACTCCAAAAAAACATATTGTTCACTGTGTAATTTTATTTTGTTATCATTGTTTTTAGGGAGACCATTTTAAGATCTGTCCAGGGACAACAGATGAAAAATAGCCTTTTGGCTAATTCTGGTACATTTACAGATATGTTAATTAATGTACACTCTCCCTGTCAAATAAACCAATAAATAAATCAAATAAACATAATAATCAGTAACTGCAGCCGTAGTGTCGGAATATACATTACAACATGGATTAAAACTCACATAAGTCAAATTTGCGTAATTTAGAACCGTTAAAATGAATTAAGGTTTAGTAGTTATAATTAAGTTGTATTTTAACACCATAATTTTAACAGCTTTAATTTGCCAATCTTTAGCCACAGCTCCTCTGGCCGTGTCTTGCTTCCTCTGTTTCCACACTCCTCTTTCGGTAACAAGGAGCCTCTGGTGATCACATGTCTGTCTCTCCGCTCTAGTGACTCTGGCGTGGTGCGATGGAGTTCCTCTGGTAAAACGTGCTCCAGGTTTTTCCACGTCTGTGCAGAGAGGGAAGAGTTAATCACCGGTTTCATCACGACGGGGAGAGGAGAAAGAAGAACAACTGTGAGTACATCCTTATCTGGAACAATTCAGAGGTGATAAAAGTGTTTTTGCTTTACTTTCATGCAAAAACCTGAATATTTTTGTAGATTAAAAAGTACATTTGCTGTGGTGGAAGGAGTGCTCAGTTTTCTTACTTACAGGTGCAATGTGTAACTTTTCTACCTGCTTGTTTCCATGGAGATGTTATTGCTTTACCTGGAATGTTCCATGGTATGACTTTAAACTTTTCCATCCAGCATACTACTACTACTGCTACTTCTACTACTATACTACTACTACTACTACTACTACTACTGCTACTATTACTGCTACTACTATATTACTACTACTACTACTACTACTACTACTATACTACTACTACTACTACTACTACTGCTACTATTACTGCTACTACTATATTACTACTACTACTACTACTACTACTGCTGCTGCTGCTGCTACTGCAACTACTACAACTACTGCAACTACTACTACTACTACTACTACTACTACTACACTATTACCACATCTGCACAGAACTCCTATATGCATAGTAACAATACTACTACTACTACTACTATTACTACTGGTGGAAGGAGTGCTCAGTTTTCTTACTTACAGGTGCAATGTGTAACTTTTCTACCTGCTTGTTTCCATGGAGATGTTATTGCTTTGCCTGGAATGTTCCATGATGTGACTTTAAACTTTTCTATCCAGCATTTATTCATTACAGGTGTTTCTGTCACTCAAAAATACAATAATTCCTTCTAATAGAGTAGTAGTAGTAGTAGTAGCAGTAGTAGTAGTAGTAGTAGTAGTAGTAGTAGTAGTAGCAGCAGCAGTAGTAGCAGTAGTAGTAGTAGTAGTAGTAGTAGTAGTAGCAGCAGCAGCAGCAGCAGCAGCAGTAGAAGTAGTAGTAGCAGTAGTAGTAGGAGTTCTGTACAGATGTGGTAGTAGTATTGCAGCAGTAGTAGTATAGTAGTAGTAGTAGTATCAGTAGTAGTTACTGTACATATAGGAG